>JANSVA010000009.1:24680562-24729944 GCA_025504915.1 Erythroxylum reticulatum | reverse complement strand
TTGCTATGAAATTCTCTAGTCAATCCACACTCTAATCATGATTATATAATCCCAGAAGCAATAGAAAACAAGAAAATATTTGTTTCATTTGTTTTATCCTTTCTCTCATTTTGATTGAAAATTTAAAAATAAGTAAAACAAACAAATTCAAAAACACACATGCATATAAAACTAATGTGGAAATGTAAAAGAAAAGAAATTTACTTCCTTTGGGTTGCCTCCCAAGAAGCGCCTTTGTTTAGGGTCGCTGGCTTGACTCTTTCTTCTCCTCACGTGACAAAATTGTGATCTTCATGTATCACATGTGGCTCCTCCACACGAGGAAGTTCCGGATAGGGACTTAGTTGATCATTATCCTCCCTTAGCGTCTTCCCTATCCTCAACTTCTCAATCTTGACTGAGTCCATATACTTCGGAAATATTTCGAACGTCTCTTCACCTTTTTCTTCATCATTCAATTCCTCCAATCTGTTATGTAAAGGTATGTAAAGGTAAAGACTTAGTTCCAAAAATAATCATACACTCATTACTTACCTCCGAGCTAAAAGATGTGTCCTTTTTGGCTTTGAGCTCCTTCTCCACTTCTTCGACACAAACAATTCGTTGAGGGTTGACCTCAAAATTCTTAAGCTCCTCATCAGTTTGCAAATTTTTTGTACAGAATTCAATTGGGTACACCTCGGGTTAATACGGCTGCTCCTTTTCGTTTTACGATTCTAGGCGATCAAAGCTTATTGTCATCTGACCCATTAGGTGTTCCATCCTCTGTTGGCTTATCTCTTGTCGGAATTCTTGCATATTTTATTGAAATTGCTGCATATCCTATAGAAATTGTAAATTGTTAATAGCAATATTATTAACAAGTTCTTTTAAAGAAGCAATTGAATCCTGTTGGCTCTCCGAATCTTGAGCATTAGACCATGTGTTTATTGGAAATTGCCCTCCATCCTTCTAGAATTGTAAAGTATTCTCCTGCAATTGCAACATCAACTCTTCCAAATATGGACCGGAGTTGTGATAGGAAGCTTCTGGTTTGTACGAAAATTATTGTGCATCCTACAAACTATCATGGAAGTAATTATGGTGATTATACCGTCTATACCAAAAGTTAGGTTGATCAGTCTAAACATTGTTATAGGATTGAGAATATGAGCGATAAAAGAAATTACTTCCGTCCATATCGATTTCTTTTAGACATAGAAGAAAAAAATGAAAAGATCACCAAATAACATAAAAGAATCAATTACAAACAAATATATACAAAACACTAATTAACTCACAAACTAAAACTAAAACACCGCACTCCCTGACAACGGCGCCAAAATTTAACCACGCATCGTTTCGTTAGTCAAAATAAAATAACTAGATTACTACTGTAGCAGTGGTGAGTCTAAGTCAATCCCACAGAGAGTGTGTGTGTAAAGTTTATGAAATGAAATTAACTGGTGTTTAGGAAAAAAGGGGGTTTTGGATTTTTCAAAGAAGAAAATAAAATGAAACTAACTAATGAAAACAAATCAAAGAAAACATGCAAAAATGATAAATGTGGGGAATTTGGTAGGGATCCAGTTCTTTGGTTCAATCTCGACCTACAGCCTAACTAAGCATATTTTATTAATTTGTTATTCTTTAACCTCTCCTAGCAACTATTAATCGTGGGTTAAAAATTAACCTGAGTTTTCCCTTAAGTTTTGTTTAATCAAGACAAGATCGTTAATTAAACCTAAGCACCGAACAATCTAGGATATGATCTCTATATTTAATTAGGCAGTAGCATTACGAATTTGGAAAACCGATTAATGAAAGCAACAATCACATACGATGTGTCATTTAACTTAGGTAATGTTATCCCTAATGATCACGAATCATTAGTCTCTACACATAAATTTCAATATATCAATTACGAATTATATTGAAATTCTAGCCATGAGTTTGCAATTAACAATTCAATGAATGCATTAAAATCATCAACTTACAATACCCTTTCATACACAAATAACCGAATAATAATGAAAACCTGATCATCCATACACAAAACCCAATTCAATTAACATAGGATAACACAATCAATTCCTAATAAGAGAAAGAAATTACAAAATAATAAAAAAATACTTAACCCAGGTCATCGGCGTCGATGTCACCTCCAAACTGGCATCGGGACGTCTAACCCTTCATGGGTCTTTCTCGAAAAAATGCTTCAGCTCCATAAAATTCCTCACAAAAAATCCCCAATTGGCCCTCACTGCCTTATGTATCTCTCCCCTGTTCCTGGTCTTCACTATTGATTGATGGGACAAATAAACTCTTCCCACTTACTCATGCCTATGCCTCACTGCTCTGCGCTATTTCTTCTACTGTTGCCTTTCCACTGTGCTTGGGCCTCCACTGTAGCGCTCCTTCAAACAATTCCGCACCTATGCTCCAGCCAAGCCTCTGACGCCAGCGCCGCAGCTCAGCAACCCTCACATCAGCACCAGCGCTCCCAACCGTTGTGCCTCACATCTCTCCTCTAGAGTTGTAGCTAATGATGTGACAAATAAGTTTTGCAACTCCTTAAATCCTTGTTGCTTATGCCCCTCTTGTGTGTCTTCTACGCTTATGAACGCTGCGTTTAACGTAACATTTCACGTCTGCATTTTGTTCTTCTTCCCACACCTACTTGTGTCGTTTTCCATTTTCTGATGCATGATTCTTTATTTTCCATTTTTCTTGCCTTTTATTATTATTATTATTCCTCCTCCATAAAGACAAGCAAAAATAAATATTCAGAAAATGACCCATATGTGGTGCTTTCGACTCACTTTAATTTCTTTGCTTCTAAATTATACCTAAATCACATATGAATTAAAGTTAGTATCTTAAGCATTTTTGTATCATTAATCGCTAAGTGTAAATGATTAAATATATCAACAATTAAACACATATCAGTTTTACATAAACTAACTCAAAATACAAAAATATGCAAAGTTAAAGTGATGCTTTGACTCTCGATCACTCGATCTCTTGCTCATCACCTGGAGATGGGGAAGAATGGGGGTGAGCTTAAAAACTAGTGGGTAACAAGTTTATAACCAGGAAACAAGCAAAACCATTGAAAATATCCATTGCGAATCTCCAATGATAATATAACGAACTATCACAATTCCACATAGTGATTTTACGTAGTTCATGAACAGAGGGGGGTCTATGCAAGAACTCTATGTCACTAGCAGGCAAGCAGGAGAAGTCTTTAATAGAGTCGACGTGCACATGATATAATAGAATGGACCACCACTAACCCACACAAACATGAATTTCATAATCATGATATATTTCAAATACCATTTTATAAATCATCAACAAAATTCAAGTACCAAACATGTAGCAATTTCTAAAATCCTTTAAGAAGCAATAAATGCAACATTTATAAAATGATTTAAAATCAGTTTAACTCTATTGATTTGGAAAAATGTCAATGGCTCATTAACTCAACTATAAACATGTAACCCACCTAGATTCCTTGCTTAGAAACTTGATTAAAAGTGCCTCTCCTCTTGCTCCTCTTGCCTTTCGTGATTACCTTTAACATTGGAAAAAATCCCATTCAATAGGAGTACACATTAAGAACCCAAACGTAGCATATTTACTAAGATAAATTCTAAAATACTCAAACTCTTCCAAAAATCTAAACCTTCAGGTCAATTTTCTATGATCATTCTGATCAGGTAAATGAAGAAATTTGATAACACTTTCTTCTAAAAAAATGTTCCCCATTGTGTTAAGTTTCTAATGACACTAATATCATTCAATTTGTTTTAGTAATATGAAAGTTATACCCCAAACATTTTCAGACTATTCTTATACTGGAACAGTATTTTGTGCTCAACTTCCATCCAAAAATTGAAATTCTTAGAGACTGAATTAAAACTCAATTTCATCATACATTTTGTAGCCTTATGTCTCTAGTTTACTATTTTCTAGTACCATGACCAAAATGAACTCCTTCTTTGAGCATCTCTTCCAAATTAATGTTCTAATATTTTCTTAGCATTTCCATTTCTTCTCACACTCCCTCTCTCTCTCTTTTTTATCTCAAATAAAAAATCATTCTATTTGGATAACTATAGAACAAGTTGTACTTAAAATACCAAAGTATGCTCAAGTTGTGCAGGAAACTTCACCGCAGCAAAGCCAAGAGTTAGCTGCGGAGAACTTTCATAGCATACGCAGTAAACATATTACTGCTACATTTTTCAGCTTTTAACTTCCAACATTTCATATATAACCCATCTTGTTCCTAAACCATCTTTTCTACTTAATTTCCTCTTCATTATCAACTTTATTTCAACTTAATATCATTCACTAATAAATCATGGTCTATCTTTGATCATTAACCCAAAAAAAGAACATGTACATATACTATTCATCAACAATTTGTGAACATTTAACTCTTAACTAACAGCAAAACATTTTTCATTCATCTAATCAAGAAGAGTGATGCTTATACTTACTTGTTTATCTACGGCTTATTCAAGAGTCTCCAAGAACCCTAGCTCATTCAACATACACAAAAATCAACTTTCAAGGTAGACTAGGTTAGGTTTTCATCACCAAAGTAAATATAAGTAATTATTTGGAGTGGCTAGATGAAGGGTGTTAGCAAAGTTCAACGTTGATGGTTGGGTTGGCAGAATATTGTGAGTGAGAAGAAGAGAAGAAGAAAGCAAGTGGTAGGGAAAATGAAAGACAAAAAAAATGAAACATGGTCTTTCATATGTAAATGATGTGGGTGAGTTTCAAAAACAATGTAACAATTGCTTGGTGGGTGTCATGACACATGTCATCACGCACCCCACTTAATAATCAAAAATAAATACTAATGTCATCTTGTTTACACTACTACATATTTTTTTGAAATCAGTCTATTTGTCTCCAATTTCTAATCCAATGTTAAACTTCATAGCCAACTAAGCACTCATATTGACTTGAACTCTGTATACCATACATTAAAAAAAATAACTCATTTGTAAGTACACACTGTGGTGTTCCTTCTTGAATAATTAAAATCCATTCAAGCTTATTAAGATCACTGCCTTTAGATTTACTTGGATGATAATCTAACGGGTCAGAAGACTTTAATTTTTGCGCTCTAAAAGAATCAATACCACCATGGTCTATAATATATTCTTTGTATCGAGTCGAATTAGCATATTCGTCATTTATCATAAGGCCAAATTAAATTCAGTGATGCTTTGTTTAAATTCGACACCTGTTAATCTATACTATACCACATTAGGACTACGTAGAGTAAAATTATCAAGTTTATTAAATTTGAAGGTAGTATATAACTCTCTAGTTAATTTAATAAATAATGGACAACAAATCAACGCAAAATATCTCAAACTTATATCAGTAATCAAGTCATCAAACTTTTTTTAATATGTAATTCTTCAAAGGAGAGATAATGCACATACTTACCTAGATTAATATGTCAAGTTTTGAGAGCAATATAACTTTGTTTCTTTCTTTGGAGCTGAAAGTGAGATATCTGCTAGCAAGATAGATTTATTTTTAGCTATCCAAGCATGCTTCCTATTGGTACTTATGGTAGGTCCAATGTTAGATTAAATTTGTGCAATTAGATTAATTTTAGACTTTCCTTTTGCTATTGTTTGATTGTTATCTTTTGAACGTTCCATAATTATGTCAATTATAAACAAGAAAACCAATCCTAAAAGTAAATAAAACAAACTTATAATTACTAAAACTAAAATTAAAATGAAAGCAATTGAAATTATTTAATAAAAGATAAATGAAATAAAACTAGAAAACTAATGGAACGTCATTAAACCACTGTAGAAAGCTGGGTTGCTTGGTGTGTTCTAAGAAATTGGTGCATCATTAGGTAAGTGGGCATTTATTCCTACTACTTAGACTTATAGCTTTCCTAGTACTGAGTTTCACTAAGACTAGGACTAGTGGGCTTGTCATTGGATGCCTATTAAAGATTGTTTTATGTGGCTTATAGTGTTGTGGTGTTGTGGACCCTTACTAGATAAAGTGGATGTGTTGTAATGAGCTTAAATTGGGAAGCATGATGCTCTTGGTGCATTGGGCACTAACTATTGGGTTGGTATGGTATTGTGGATGCCTAGGACTACTGGTTGTACGTATAGGTTGGTTGGGATGCTGAAATTCTAAATATGTACGTGTTGGTGGTGCATTTTGGGGTGTGTGTTGGGCATTGGTGGGTCACAAGAGCTGCCAAGTGCTTTGAAGGCTAGTTGTTAGGTTGGTGATATGTGCGCCAACATACTCAAATGGTCTATTGCTAAATTTCAGCTCCTTTTTAATCCCTTATTATGAAATCAAACTCTTAAAGTAGCAAAATCCAACGTATCAACCTTAATTTAGACTCCTTTGCCAAAAGTTATTTTTAATGCTACATAGTTAGAATATACAATAACTTTAAAGCTAAGCAAATAAGATCTAAATTTATCTAATGCAAAAAAATTGTCAAAAGCCCTTTTTTAGTTGTAGAATAATTAACTGTGCAACATCCAATATTTTTGAAGCAAAATAAATAACATAACTTTGTTTCACAATCTTTTAGCCTAAACATCTTTCACTACACAATTGGTAGCATCACATATGATCTAGAATGGTAGAGCCCAACTTGGTTGTTGAATAATAGGCACACTAGTCAATAATGCCTTGAGTTTGTCAAAAGCTTCTTAACAATCCTTTTTAAATTCAAATGGAATGTCTTTTTGGAGCAATTTTGACAATCACATTCTTTTAAAAATCTTTAATAAACTTGTGATGGAATCCTGCATATCTAAGAAAAGATTGAAATCCCCTAACATTTGTAAGATAAGTTCATAATTAAATCCACTTTTGCATTATCAACTTCTATGCCCTTAGATCAAAATCACATGTCCCAAAACTATGCCTTGATCAACCATAAAATGACATATTTCATAATTCAACTCCAAATTTTTTTCAATGCATCTTTTAAAAACCTTAGGTAAATGGTTTAAGCAATCATCAAATGAATCTTCATAAATAGTGAAATTATCCATTCATACTTTCATGCAATTCTCAATATCCTCAGAAAATGTACTCATCTTTGAAAAGGGCATTCACTTGAAGGCATACGTTCCAAAAGAGCATGTAAAGGTAATCTTTTTTTTAATCTCTTAGAGCAATTGCTACTTGGAAGTAACCTAAAAAACCATACAAAAAGTAAAAAGCATGATTTACCTATAAGTCTTTATAACATTTGATCTACAAAGGGTAATGGGAAATGATCCTTTCTAGTGACTTAGTTAAGCTTCCTAACGTCAATGCACATTTGTCGTCCATTCTTAGTTAAGCTTCCTAAAGTCTATGCACATTTGTCGTCCATTCTGTACCCTCATTGGCAACAAGTTATCATTCTAGTTTTGTATCACTATCATCCCAATTTCCTTTGGCATGATATGCATTAGGCTCACCTATTCACTATCCAAGATTGGATAGATATCACTTACATCCAAAATTTTTAGAATATCTTTCATTACCACATCTTCTATTATTGGATTAAATCTTTTTTTAAGATTCCCTTGTTTATTTAGCATTAAAGAATCCTGTGCATACAAATTGCTGGGCTAATGCCTTTTATGTCAACCAAGGTCCAACTGATTGCAATTTTATACTCCTTAAATAGTGTTGCTAGACTTTTCTCTTGTTCGATAGTCAACCTTTTTGAGATGATTGCTAGTAGTGACTCTCCTTCAGCTCAATAAACATACTTTAAGTGATCAAGTAAGGCCGTCAACTATATCTTTAGAGCCTGCAAAATAGAAGGCAATATTTCCTTGTGAATTATAGTAATTTTAACATTTGAAAATTTTGAATCTATTAGCGTTGTTGATATCAATTCTACAACTTCACAAGTTTCAACAACTTGCTCAATCACTTCCAGTTTAGCACTAAACTACTACTAATCATCATCACTTTCTTCTTTAAAAATATCTTGCATAATTGATTCTATAATATCCATATGATAAATGGAGTGAAAATCAATAAGGTACTTTATTGCCTAAAATGTATTAAACTTCACTATTCCTCCATCAAACTTAATAAAAAGAGTGCCCTAATCTATATCAATTTCATCGTAATTATCTTTATAAATAGCTTTCCTAAAAAATTGAAGTTGAATGTTCAACACTATCTCCATCCCTTTTTAAGATGTAAAAGTCCACTAGAAATACTAAATCATTAACTTGAACTAAAACATCCTCTATAACACTAATAGGATGAATATAAGAATGATTCGCTAGCTTAATAATCACACTAGTTTCTTATAAAGAATTCATATTTAAATCTCAGTGAATCTAGTATTACATAATATCAATAGATGCACCTAATTTTAGCATGACACGCCCAATTTTATTATCACTAATGACACAAGAAAGTGTAATCATGCATTTTTTTATTAATTTCCTATTTATCACAACTGATACATTCTTAGCTAAAATTGTTCTTTCTTTATCCTTTTTCTTCCTTGTATTTATGTATAATTCTTTCAAGAACTTTGCATATTTTGGAATTTATTTGATGAGCTCTAGAAGTGGTATATTGATTTCTACATTTTTGAAGGTTTTTAAGATTTCTCTTTGATATTCCTCTTTTTTTGAGTTAGCCAACTTGTAAGTAAAAAGAGGTACACGTGCAATAGTTGATATCGATAAAGATAAGTCATCTTTTAACTTTATTAATTCTTGAGCTAGAGATTTATCT
Organism: Erythroxylum reticulatum; assembly: GCA_025504915.1. Taxonomy (NCBI): domain Eukaryota; kingdom Viridiplantae; phylum Streptophyta; class Magnoliopsida; order Malpighiales; family Erythroxylaceae; genus Erythroxylum; species Erythroxylum reticulatum. The sequence goes on along the minus strand of JANSVA010000009.1, from coordinate 24,721,181 downwards.
TTCTTCTCTCATTCTTTATGCTTTTCTACCTCCATTGGTAAGGAAGATCAAAATTAAATTTCCTTCCCATTTCTTATTGTCATTCCACTCAGATTCTCTTTAAAATTCACCAACATTTGTGAAGGTAACTTTTTCGATGATTACACTTCTAATTTACTAATAGAGATAGTTAATTGAATGATATAATTTCCTATGTTTTGAAGACTTGCTCTTGTTTTCTATTGAAATTATAGAGGATTAATAGCAAAAACCTTAACAATTTCATCGAAAGACGTACCTGAATTTAAAGAATGAGATTGAACTTGTGTAGGTGCTTGATGTTGTCTATTGAAATTGTGAGGTTGGTATCTTTATTGCCCTCCTTAATTTCCATAGCTAAATTTGGATGATCCCTCCATCCCGGATTATAATGATTGGAATAAGGGTTATTTTTTGATGAGGTTAACTAGAAAATCCCTCTATTACATTAGCTTTTTAAAGGAAGTCTTGTTATAATTTATGGCACATATTTGTAGGATGTCTACTATATGCACACTTAAGTCGATTGTAATTGACCTACATCCATTTGAAGAACTAAAGTAGTTAAATACGAAATTTTATCCTTAGGGTTAGTATTACTTATGCCATTCATGCACTTAACAGCTCCATCCATTCTTGTTTTAAACTGTTGAGAATTTTCATCCATAGTTTAGATTAATTTTTTTACTGCTTCTAGTGTTTTTTTTACCAAAACTCCTCGAATATCTACATTTACCATACTTCTATCTATTGGCAATAACCCTTCATAAAAGTACTGAATCAAAAGTTGGTTAAGAATTTGAAAGTGTGGGTAGCTAGCATGTAACTCTTTAAACCTCACTTAATATTCATACAATGTTTCTCCGGTGAATTGCCTTGTCCCACATATCTTCTTTATGATATGGGTTAATTACCACAAAAATCCTAAACTTTCGTCAATTTTTCAATTATAGCCCGAACTTTAAAAAGTAGTAATAAAATGTCTAAACTTTCAATTTTGTTCAATTTTAGCCTGAACTTCAAAAAGTAGCAATAAAATGCTTAAACTTTCAATTTTTTTCAATTTTAGACTGACATTAATGTTTCTGTTAAGTTTGCTGACGTGGCTTACCACTTGTTTCAGAAACCTTAACTATTAATACACATTAGCCAAAATTAACACAACAAATGAAGATTAATGAAATGACATTGTTTAATCACATAATTAAAATGACAACGTTGTTTAAAAATGACCTAAATCAAATTAAGCAACCTCGACGACCTTAAGATTTGATTTTAGTTTTTCCTTCGTTTTTAGATTATTCTCTCGACACCCTCACCCTTCAATTTTTAAATTACATAGCCCTAACACTCTCACACTAAGGGCATCAAGAGAATGAACTAAAAATAAAGAGCTTACTAGTGCAGCACGCTGTAATGTGAGAGTAGTTTGGGGTATTAGAAGAACAAACAGAAAACAAGGGGTTAATGACATCAGTAGAACAACAGATAATGTCAAGCTAGAATTGAATAAAATTGAAAGTTTGAGCATTTTATTGTCACTTTAAAGTTTGGGCTAGAATTGAAAAAAATTAAAAGTTTAGGTATTTTATTGCTATTTTTTAAAGTTCAAGTTATAATTAAAAAATTGACAAAAGTTTGGGGTTTTTTTTTTGGTAATTAACCCTTATGATATTGGCTACTTGTGATGCAGGAATAACTTCTCCAAAAACATCCTTTTCATCTTATTCTATATTGTCACTAAGCTAGGGGAAGATAATAAAGACAATCATTTGCCTTATCTATTAATGAGAATAGAAAAGCTCCAAGATTAATTTGTTCTTCTATTACTCCTTATGGCTTCATTACTGAGTAGATAACATGAAATTCTTTCAAGTGTTTATGTGAATCTTCACTTGCAAGACCACAAATATAGGTAATAAGTAAATCAAATCATATTTCAATTTGAAACCTACATCATCACTTTAAAATCTTATGCATAAGGGTTATTGATTTAAATTTGGTGATGCTAACTCCCTTAACGTTCTAGTGTTAAGATTTGCCATCTTTTCTTCAACTTCTTGGAAATTAAAATCTTCACCAATTGTTAGATCTATTTTAACTATCAGTTTTGAAGATGAATAACCTTTTTCTTGCGTAGTTTCTCTCTTTAAACCACACGTTGTCTTCTCAATTTATATATTATATAACAATTCATCTATTTGAGAAGAATGAGTAGTATAAGAAAAAAGATTAGCAGTAATATATAAAATAAGGTAAAGAAACTAAGAAACTGAAATAATTCTTAGGTAATGACTAAAATTTTGATCAAGTTATCAAAGTCTTAAAGATTACTTCTGATTCACCAATTTCTTATAATATTCATAGAACCAAGTCAAATCTCAAGAAAACTCAAAACTAATTTCTTAATTTTAATTGAAAAATAAAGTGTAGATTTATGATTAGTTAACTAATAAAAAAATTAACAAGGAATCAAAATAAATTAATTAAATATTGAATTAAGAAATTCAGTGGTACATAACTTCAATTTAAGGGAAATATCTCATCCAATTGTAACTTTGATCCTATCATTTTCATAATTGAAGTAGTTAGTCTGAAACATATTAGAATAGCCCTAACAAGTTACAATTAATTGATTAGAGCATTCATCTCAATTAAATGATGCCAATATGCTTAGTAAAAAGTACTAAACCCTAAATTAAATAATTGAGATAACTATAACTATTCAATTTATTTTTCTTGTTTATTATAATTTAAATATGCAAATTCATAAATAACCTATTTTCTATTTATACAAATCATTAAAGACAATAACAGATCACTGAGTTTATGGATAGTTATAGAATAATCAACATCAAATTAAATTTTCATATCAATTGATATTAATTATTCATGAAATATAAGAACATAAAATAAGAAATACTTGAATTAAAATAAAATATAGGTTTAGAACAAAACCCCATAAGGTTACAACTAAAATTTTGAATCCTTTTGAATCAAAATATTTAGATTTAACCATACATGACTTTAGTTCCAACACTGAAAACGGAAGGAAAATGAAAGAATGAGAGAAAACTACTAAAAGAGAAAGAAAAAATGTGATGTGTAAAAGTGTTGGACATGTTTTTCTCCCTCCTTCCTACTCAAAACCTAGCCTCCTCCTATCTTGCTAAGATTACTATCTATAACAATCCAAATCCCTACATAATATGATTAAAAATGAGTTACGTAATTAGATTCAAACTTTTGGAGTGAATCTAGCATTAAGCATGACCTCACCTTATCCACTATAGTAATATATCCAATTTTTTTTCCAAAATTCATGATTTTGACCAATAATGCTCCAATTTGATGCAATCTCCACTTGTCACCTCCTAAAATAAAATATTAATTTCACCATTCAAGCACCAAATTAAACCAAAATAAAAGAGATAGGTTCAATTAATATAACCAAATAACATTTTATTAGTATACAAACAAAATTTACTCAAAAATCTATTTATTAATTGAGACATCATGTATTCCTAACAAATATATGACTACAAGCTATTGTCACATACTGGTCACTCGGGTTATTGGACAAGTATGAGAACGTGCAGAAATATAATTAAATTATCATGTATGAGTAGGAGATGATAATAAAAGGGCACATGTGATGAATTTGACGTATTGCCTTTCATTATCATCAACTATTAAAATACATTAGCAACATTATCTATAAATAATAGACTATAATTAATTGATAAGGTTGATGTTAATCTTTTAGAAAAATCAATACTCAAAAGAGATAATTCTGGGAGAAGGAAACAAGTTTCTTCGATAAGTGGTTTAATATGTGGAATATAATCAAATCTAAGTAAGTGGTTTGATTAATGATGCATATGATTTAAAAGATCCTATTGTTTATATATATGTTAGATAATTTTCTTACAATAACTTTTAAAAACAATGAATTGAATTACGAATTCCAAATTCCAAAATTAGAATGAAAAAATAAAAAGGGCCATGTATCAAACGTTCAATTCATTAGTAGTTTATTGTTAGACTAGTACTATATATACGTGTAGATAAAAGATGAATATAACTGATTTAGATGAGGAGGGTGATTTACATATGAGAAATGCTAAATATAAAAACAATGATCATATTGATGAAAATACTAGTAAATAGACATTACTTTCTTTAGTAAATATTTGAATATTCAAAATTTTAATTAGACGAAGTCATAAGTTCTTCAAGTTTATAAAGACTTAAGAATAAAGACTGAAATTTTGGCAATTATATTGAAAGGTAGAGCATATGAATAGTTGGTAATATTGTAGTTTATGAATTATAAAGGAAAAGTATCAATAGAATTTGGCATAAGATGAAGAAATTATTATCTAAGTGTTTTATTCCTTCTAATTATATATAGGTTTAATACTGATTGTACCAAAATACATCTTTTTTTAAGCTTGCCAAAATATATCATTAAGTGTAGACATTTGTATACAAGGATGTAAAGTCCATAATCAAATATACAATATTGAGAATGTTGTTTAAAGGTATAAATATTATTGTGAGGAAATTAATGTCATAAGAGAATAATAGTCCACAATATTCTCTAGTTTAAGATACCTTTACAAATGAGAAGAAATCATCTGAAAGTAGGTGTCAAACATAAAATTATGGCAAAAATTATATTTTAAATTTTAACATTTTCATCATAATATAATTTAAATCCTAATGTTTTAGATCATTCACCTACAATATTAACATTTCCAAATTGTTTAAAACAAACTCTCAATAGATAAAAAATTTAATAAGGTTAAACTTTTATTAGTTAAATGTCACGTCAACATTGACTTGGTTTTTAAATTTATTGACAAGTCCTACTGCCACATGACATAATGAACTCCCCTAACAAAGTTTTTAAAAATTAAAATTATGTATATTTTATTATTAGAATAATTATTCTATAATATTAATTATTTAAATTAGATTGTTAATTAAAATCCCTAAATTCACTAATCTTTGGTTATATCTTTGATACAGTTTTGTCTCATCATCTTTGACTTCTCATCTTTTGTTTTAAAAGAAAATCCAAAAACCCCATATGAGAAAATTAAAAAAAAACAAAAACAAACAGATTATGATTCATATTAAATCATCCAATTATAAGGTTCAACTTGAAGGCACTACTCTTTTTGATCCTTAACCCTAAACAAATGTAAAAATGACCTTTAACTTTGACCTTTATTACTGGATTCTTCACCTCGAATGATCTCCCTCTGATGCAAATTTTGTTGACAGGATCTCTAAACACCTAAATTCGTAGACGATGGACTAACTTTCCCAAAGGCATCAACCTAAAAAGGTTGTTTAGCTTTAAGATTAACGTTAGTAAGTCCACAATTACACTAACTTAAAATGACAAGCCAATTTCAAGACCATTCATCACATCTAAAAATTCTAGTGTTGGCAACTTGTAACTACTATTACTTACTAGACCAAGTTCCCAATTGCATCATTTAACAAATGCAATTTTATTCATGGATGCTTACCAACTAGTTGTCTTAAAATATATATGGCTTTATAGAATTTGAAGCTACTCTACTAGATGTTGCTAACAAAGCCTCCAAAGGAAATAAGATTACATAAAGAAGAGGCTTTATCTTAATTACCTTTTGCCTTCTTTTGTAGAGTGGTTAATGTTTTACGATTAAATAAAAACATGTTTACTGATTTTGGCCAAGGATTTCATTGGTTTATGTCCTAGAGTCAATTGGTTGATTGCAGTTTAGTGACAAAATAATTTAAAGATATTCTTTATTTTGTACATATTTAGATGTATATGATAAATTCTATGGGATAATTAAACATTACAAATAAAATTATGATGAGTTTATAATTATGAGATTCATATTAGATTTATGTATTATCCCTAAATTATTCCTAATCATTGTTATACTAAGACTGGATATTAATAGAATATAAAAAGACTATCATATGTTATATTTTTCTTGTGAAGGAAGTAACCGATCTTATAGGCTAAAGTATGGAGGTACTTAAACAAATATGTGGGTGTTTGATAGCGAGCAAGTTCACTAAACTGGTCATATATAAGAAATCAATTTGGAACATTACTTATATGTCTATGAAAATTTGCATTGTGATGAATGTATAAGTAATCCTTTAACTTAAGATCTTAAAAGTTATCTTATATATAGATTGCTATGTTTCGATACTACCCATGATATGTTCTAATCAAGGATAGCTCAGTCGATAATCATTGGATATAACATGAACTATATGGAGATAGTTAAGTGATCAATATAGGATTCATCACCATAAAGTAATTAGGGAGAATTTTTATTGTTTTTTATTAGTATTGATTTTAGAAACACTTGGCCAAGGTGGAATTATATTTTGTAAATATTTTGCAAATATCATTAATCAAATCAATAGCTAATAGTGGAGAACTAATATGATTGGACTCAAAATAGAGTAAACATTAATTTTATGATTATGTCTAATAGAAACATTGTATGGTGAAAAGATTCAATTATACAAAAAATTCATGCATGGAAAGATAAGTCAAAACCACTTTGAAATCTGGTTATGATGTGTTGCTAGACGCCAATCAAACTTTAATCTATAGTTACACAGAGTTCTCTCAACTCATTTTATGGATATTGTTAAAGGCTAGACACTTGTACAACTATAGTGATTGAGATAGATCAATTTTAAAAATAGTTCAAGGGCTACAATTAAAAAAAGGATCAAGCGTCAGAATAAGGTACAAATTACAATTAATCCTTTATTATGATTTACATATTAATCATTTTATAGAATTTGAAGTGATCTAGGCTTCAAGAAATCAAATATAAAAAATTTTCACAATTATTCCATTGTGTGGGGGGATCAGATCTTGACCTAACTTACTAATAATGATATCAGAGCCGACTTTAATTCCATAATTTGATTAATGTTTGTTTGATTGTTATTAATGAATTTTGTAATTAAAAATTGCAATTGTTGCTTGATTAAATATTATTACAATCTAAAAAGTTCAAATTGAATATTCTAAAACCTTTTGTAATTTTAGAGATTCAATAATTTGAAAAGTTCATATTAAATCCTCAAACCCTAAAACTAGACCGTTGATTAAATAAGCTTAAAATTTAGAAGTTTTCATAATTGTTCTAGATTTTTAACGTTATCTAGGTTTTGGAAACCTATGTACACAATGTGTTGTTTCTAGAGAAGACTGTAATACGTAATATAGACCTTATTACGTACCCAGGATCTATATGAAAGGATTAAAAATGAAGATAATACGAAATACCTAATTTCGATTCCATCACTGATTCCGATGCCGATTTCGAGCTCCAAACGATCACAAATCTCCCAGGACTTTTACGGAAACTACTCTCCGGGACACGGGCTAAGTCTTTCTATAGTTTTCTTAATACGTAAGCTCTCCTAACGGGTCAGAGATTCCTTATACTTACGATTGATATGAGCAACTACATGAGACCTTAACCTTTATATAGCTTTCATATCAGGCTTTCTCATCACAAGGCCAATATAAGTCAGATCTACATTAATTGAGATCTATTTTTCACCCGAACTTCGACCCATTAGTTTAGATAATTTATTCGGTCACTTTATTATCTTTATATTGATTAAATTATGTAACTTAACTGATAGTTTCTTTAAAAATCAAAAAATGTAATTAATAGATATCTAACTTTATAGGAAAAGGACAAAATTGATCAACAAAGACTCTCATAGCTCTAGTAATCCAAGACTAATAAAAAAAAAATCAGCAACATATTTAATGCATGTTTTGAAGTTTCTGGAAACTTGGTGATGGAGTTTGAGCATTGGCTACGGTTTGAGTTTTGATTTTGAATGGAGAATCTAATGTAAGCCTTACCAACGGCGCTTGCTGGCACCATTGATGAAGGCATCAATAGTTCACCGCTAGTGAAGCCTTCCTTGCTCACCAGTGACGACTGGCTTGTCGCTGTTGGTACGAGGTCGTCATAATTGTGTGAAAAATTATAGGTGCGGGAGCTGCGCGATGTTGGAAGAAACACCAGATGAAGACGTGACTAAAGCTTGGCAGCGTGGGACGTCTGCGTAAGGGTTGCATTTGGGTGGCAGCAACTGCTGCTCCAAAGCTTATGAGAAGAAGCACCAGTTGCGAGATGCAGTTGTGAGGCGCAATGTCACTCCAGTTGATGGTGGCTCCAAACAGCTTTGAGCCCGTAGCAATGAGATGGAAGTTGTAAGGCTCAATGGGCGATGACAATTGTGTATCTGTAACATCTAGTGGCAGGAGGAGATGCCAAAGGCCGACACCTGTGGCAAACTGGAGTGCAACTGAGCCTTCAGTTGCGACAGCGGCGGCGGTTCACCTTGGGCAAGTAGGTTTTTTGTTTTAGGTTTAGAGCTTTTCTTTCAAAGAAGGACAGCTTAGACACCTTGTTTGGTTACAAGGTTAGGGTAACATTTACCAAGAATAACGGTGTTCCGAAGTGACATTACCTAAACCTAGCACTTGAATACGGGTTGTTTGGTTACAATAATAAGACTATCCAAGGGCATAAAGATGTTTGACAATATGGATATCTTTGAGTAAGTTCGGACACTAGAGTAGGATCTATCTTGTTTGGTTATAAGGTTAACGTAACTTAAACCAAGATCAAGGCTTGTTTTAGTTTAGAATTAATTTAATCTTAATAAAGTTTATTCCAAACATAAATTTAAAATTGTTTTAAAATTAAAAATTAATTACAAAATTAAATTAATTATTTTTAATATGATTAAGATTAATAATTAGATTATTCCTAATTAATTTTATAAAAGGAGTTTCTAAAATTAGAATTAATTAGTTTCAATTAGATTGAAATTAATTAATTAGACTCCTTAAAATTAAAAAATGTTTTCTTAAGTAATTAAGAAAGATGTCTTTTAATTAAATTTATTTATCTCAATTTGATTGAGATAAATTAAATTTATGTCTTTATTTGTTTGGAGAATTACTATTCAATTTATTTAGAAATTATTTCTTTATTTGTGAAAAATAAGTTTCTTGATTTGTTAGAAAAAGGTTTTTTCTTGATTAAATTGTGAAAAGTATTTTCATTTATTAATTTTTAAAAAGAGCTTTCTGAATATTTTAAAAATACTTCTCAAATTTGTTAAATAAACATTTTCTAATTAATTATGAAATTAATCTCAAATATAATGTAAAGTACTTTCTTAATTAAATTTAAAAAAATTTTATTTAATTTTGAAAGTAGTTTCCTTTAAATATTAGAAAAAAGTTTTCCTAAAGGAAAAATAATTTCTAGTCAAATTAGAAATATTTTCTTATTGATTTAGAATTTCTTGTTTTCAATTAAATTTTAATTAAAGGAGTCAAGATAATTAAAAATAGTTTCCATTTAGATTTGAAAATTATTTTCAAAACAAATTATGTTTCTATTTTGGAATAGAAACTTAGTTTATTTAGGAATAAATGAGTTTAATTAATTTAATTTTTCAAGGAATTGGAAATATTATTTTATATGATGAAGATTAATAACTAGAATCAAACAAAGCTTGATGTTTTATACATATAATTTGATTATGAGTGTATAAGTTGTATGTTTGTTTATATGTTTGATATATATATATATATATATATATTGAATACATGTTAAATTGCATATTTTATATATGTGATATTATTACATTTAATTTTATGTTTGATTAGACAAAGAAACTTAAATCCCTCGTTAAAAATATTATATATATGGTTTGAACATGATTGTTGTCTTTCATTGTTATAAGAATAAATCAGAGTTCTATTTATTATTAGACTTGTTAAGAAACTCAAAGCTGCTTTCACTCAAATATGTTTAGTCTTATAATAGTGGGTACTTAACTAAATTTGTGTGAATTGGAGGGGCAAACTCATGATTTTCTAGTATTTAAAGGAAACTACTTTCAAAATTGGAAAGGTCGAGAAAAATAATTTCTAGTCAAATTAGAATCATGTTTCTACTTATCACCATTTGATCTACTTGCATCCCAACTTTCCTTTCTCTTATACTCTTACCCAAATACACCATTCTTAGATCTTGGCTGCTTTCAGCTGAGGCCTTTTGATTTGTCCCTTCCTATCATCTCATTCTCCTCTAACATCTTCGTTTTCTGGCCATTGAGCCCTTATAACCCACCACTATGCTGCACTCAGGTTTTCATTTCTTAATGGAGTCGGAGTTTCCCCTTACCCTCTTCTTCCATCTCATCTCCTTTAAGCATTTCATCGAAACCAGATCTCGCAAACACTAAAAACCCTAATCTGACAACCAATGTTCACTATCTTGGCCTTTCCACTAACAAGCCTTCTCAAACTCCTTCCCTCTCAACACACATTCTCTGCCAGCACACCAGCCTTCCTTATACACAGCACCCACCCTTTCAAACCAAGCAGGAAATCAAAACAAACTATATGCTGAAAATAGGAAAACCTAGAAACAAGTGGTGGGGGGATACCTCAAACTCTTCTCTATTCTATAGCCCTCCTGTTGAATTTGAAGGAAACCTCATAGTAGCTTCCAACATCGAAATTCTTAAGGAAGCCGCAAAAACTTAGGATGCGGCAATTATCAGCTTCTTCATAGAAAAATGTCCTGCTTTCCCTATGATTCAAGCTTGGTCTCAACAAAATTACAAAGTTAAAGGCATAAAAGAAGTGATGTCAACTGAGAATGACAACATTATTTTTACCTTTAGTTCAAAATCTAAGGCTTAAAAGATGATAAAAGAAGGCCTCTGGAAAATAAAACATCTTCCTTTATTCCTCCAGACCCAGCAACCTAGTATGGAATTAGAAAAAATTCAGTTTAAAAGACATTCCTTTATGGATGAATATACATAATATTCCCTTAGAATATTGGATGACAAAAGGATTAAGCATGTTAGCAAGCTATTTGGGGAAGTCAATATGTATGGATGAAAATATAGCTATGAGGAAACGTGTTGGCTATGCTCGATTATGTGTTAGTATGGACATTACTAAAGAAATGAAAGATAGTATCCCTATACTAAGGTTAGCAGATGGAGAATCTCTTAAAGAAGACAACGTAATGGTTACTTATGAAAGGAAACCATCCCTACAAGCACAAGGTAAAAAATGGCAACCAAGAGAGAAAGTATTTGTGAAGGGGGAAGGAGGACTATTAGAAGTTATTGGGGCTTTATACGGCCTTCTCTGAAGGAATCAATGAGTTGATCACAACTGCACTTATGAAAGAGATTTCGAATAACCAAGAACCTCTAGATACAGTGGATAGCATCCCATTTAAGGCCAACTACAGTGAACATCATGCACCCATAATAGGTCCCCCACAACCATTAGAAGACCACTAGCATTTGTGGATGGAAGTAGGAAATTTGGCTATGAATTAGATGATTGAACAAGATTTGAAGAATAGGCCTTGTAAAGAAGGAAAAGAGGATGGGTAACTTGAAGTTTCAAAGAAAAATATAATCCAGCAGCCACTAGATATGCCACAACAGCTGGCAGACCAACAGAAAGAGGAAATTCAAAAGGAAACTTTTGAAAAAGTGAAACCAAGAAAGTGTAACCGGAGTAGTAGGAAAGGCTCTAAAGGTAAAAGCATTACTACATGACCATCCTAGTATGGAATGTAAGAGGAATAAGCAATCCTTTAAAGCTTAATGTTTTAAGGGATTTTATTTAGCGTAAGAAGTCTAGCTTATTTTTCTTATTGGAAACGAAAATCATATTAGGGAATTTGAATAAATTAGTTGTTTTTGTAGTAATTGGAGGATTTCTTACAAATCATCAGCACCATGACTATGGTAGATTCATTATTGTCTACATTGAGGAACAAATGGAAGTGGAAGAATTGGAAGCCAATGAGCAACTCATTCACACAGAATTGTTATTCAAAATGGAGAATTTGACAATTTTAGCTACCTTTGTTTACGATTTTAATACTACTTTCCAGCGATCTGATTTGTAGAATTCACTGAGAAGACTGAAAGGGAGAGATCTGATTTGTGGAATTCACTGAGAATACTAAAAAAGATAACTAGAGGACCATGGATTATTAGTTGCGATTTTAATTCCAATGTTTATTAATCTGAAGCTGAAGGAATTGTAATTCTTTCAGCTATAATTTGGATATATTTGATTGTATCAAGGATCTAGAACTTTCTAATTTAAAACCAAAAGGTCATTGATTCACATGGAACAACAAACAAAGCTCTAGGTGGTTCATTTGAAAAAAGTTAGACAAGGCCTTGGTGAATGTTGATTGATTAACAACATATCCAGAAAGCAAAGTTATATTTTTTTATCTAGGCTTTTCGGATTACATCCCTATCAAGGTGGATAACCTTTTTAAAAGGGTTAGTCTTAAATACCCTTTTAGGTTTAATAACTTTCTTACTAATATAGAGAGCTTTTAAGAAGTCATTTCCATGGGATTAGAGTTTAAGGTTTATAAAACAAAATAATTTATTTGTATGCAAAAACTCAAGGCGATTAAGCAGGAATTGAAGAGTTTGAATGCAAGTATGGGACTGAATATAAAAAGAAAAAAAAGAATAGAAAATGCAAGAATCAGACTCTCATTCACCCAGAAATTGCAAACAGTGGACAACCATTGTTCATTATTAAAGCAAAGATCTAGAATTAACTGGATTAAAGAGGGAGACTGATGCACTAAATTTCTCTTCAATACAGTTTTAGTAAGAAGGAATATCAACAGGATCACTTGCATTAAAACTGATTCTGGGGAGTCTCTATACGAACAAGCTAGGATTGTTGAGGATGCCATGATGTACTTTAAAAAGCTACTAGGAACCATAGGATTTGCTAAAACTAATGACCTTTGATTCTGCCAAGATTCCTTAAGATGCCACTCAATTCCTAATTATACAAGTTGCTACTCAAGAGATAGAGGATGTTATTTTTAAAGTGAATGGCTCAAAGACTCTAGCACCAAACGATTTGAATGGGTTTTTCTACCAAAAAACTTGGGATAAAAATAAGGAAATTTATTAAAGAAGCAGTGTAGGAGTTTTTCAACAATGACATCCTCCTTAAAGAGATAATAAGACCTTTCTATGTTTGATACCTAAAATTCGTAACCTTACAACTTGGACTGACTTCAGACCTATCTCTTGTTCTCCATTCTAAAAAAGGACCTGAAAAGGAGCAACTTTCTTTACAAGTTCATTGCTAAAATCCTAGCCAACAGACTGAAATATGTTTCCAACTACATCATTAGTGAGAATCAAGGATCTTTCTTGAGAAAAAGAGATATTAGAGATAATATTCTAATTTTACAGGAACTTTATACAAGAGGGAATTCTCCACAAAACTATACCATTAAAGTGGATCTCTAAAAAACTTTTGACAGTGTCAATTGGAGATTTATATTGCAGACTATGGAAGTTATGGATTTTCCGCAGGTGTTTATCAAATAGATTCAAGAGTGCATCCCTACAACCTCTTTTGGAATTTTAATAAATGGGAGTCCGTTTAAAGGTAAAAGAGGACCTAAGCAAGGGGATCCACTTTCCCCTTACCTATTTCTCATTTGCATAGAAGTACTTACTATATTGATGAAGCACAAAACCTCTTAATCCCCTCAATTCAAGTACCACTCTAAATGTAAAAAGCTTTCACTAACAAATTTGTGTTTTGCAGATTATCTCATTTTGTTAAGCAACTAATATTCACTTAGTTTATTTACTGATGGCTACCTTATAAAGGCTTAAGGAGATTTCAAGTTTGAGTATAAATTTTCAGAAGAGCTTCTTTATCTTGTCCAAAAGTGCAATACATCTTACTCAAATTTTGTCCCTTGTTATTGGAATAGCAAATCAATAACCCTCTATTCTCTACCTGTGAATTCCTATATCCTTGAGAAGATTACACTTTAAAGAATGTCTCCCCTTTATTGAAAAAATACAAAAAAAGATTGGGCTCTTTTACTAACAGAACTTTATCCTATAGTGGTAATGGTAGAGAAAAGAACACAAACAAGTAGATTGAAAGAAATAGACATAATTTGTATTGATTATGTAACTGGTGATTTTGCTGATCCCCCCAATATCCAATACAACTCAATGAATAATAGAGAACCAAGAACAAAGAGAATAAAGAAAGCAAAGACTGAGAACAGCCCCCAGGAAAGAATCCCGCGCAGAGAAATTCTGCCCAACAAGTCTATACTCGATTTTCTACCCCTCCTGTCATAAGCTACCCCTCTTACAACCTTTTCCCATATAACCGATTGTTGTCCTTTCGTCCTTTTGGTCAATTAACCGATTGTTGTCCTTTTCTCTCTACACCTTTATTTCTTCTAGAATATACTTGAAATGGTCGTGGGCTTCCTTTTTCTTTTCTATCACTGCCACCCTCTTGAGAAGCAACCTTGTCCCCAAGGTTGAAATAAGGAAATTGACGCACCAGTCAGTCTCATCTAACCAAGTAGCCTCATCATGAGTTTGGTCTCTCCACTACACCAGGACCTGTTAGACAGAGTGACCTGATGTTTGAATACAAGGGCATTGAATAATATTTTCAGGTTCGGTGAGTGGCTCTTCTTCCACTACAAGAGTATCTGGTAAATTAGGCAATACTGGATGATTTCCAATAACTCGTTTCAGTTGTGTCACGTGAAACATCGGGTGAATACAACAAGTCGAAGGAAGCTTTAATTTATAAGCCACAACACCAATTTTTCCCAACACCACAAATGGCCTGTAGTATCTTGCTACCAACTTAGAACAAATTCGAGAACTTACTGAATTTTGGCGATGGGGATGAAGTTTAAGAAAAACCTTATCTCCCACAAAGAATGGAACATCTCTCCTATGATGGTTTGCATATTTGATCGTCAACTATTGAGCCCAGTGGAGATTAAACTGAAGTTGCCTGATGACCTCGTCTCGATCTTGAAGGTTTTGGGCACAGATTCAGCTCGTGTTTCACCCGGTAAATAGCATTGCAAAATTGGAGGTGCCCTCCTATAAACTACTTTAAATGGACTCTTCTTTATGGCGCTTTGGAAGCTCGTATTATACCAACATTCAGCCCAACATAACCACTTGGCCCAATATCTTGGTTGTTCCAAAGAGAAACATCTCAAATATGATTCTAAGCAACAATTTAGTACCTCTGTCTGGCCATCAGTTTGTGGATAGTAGGCGGTGCTGAATTTAAGTTGGGTACCCTGCAGCCAAAATAACTCGCTTCAAAAAGTGCTCAAGAATAGAGGATCTTATCACTGACTGTCGTTTTAGGAACTCCATACAAACGAACCACTTCTCTAGTAAAAACGTCAGCTACTGATTTTTTTGTAAACGGATGTCGCAATGGGAGGAAGTGGCCATACGTGGAAAAACGATCCACAATAACAAAGATACAATCATCACCTTGTGATCTAGGTGGCAATGTAATAAAGCCAAGAGAAATGTCTTCCCAAATATGTTTAGGAATAGGTAATGGCTGTAGAAGTCCCGCCGGTGATTGTGCCTCATATTTACTGCGTTGACAAATTACGCATGCTGCGATAAATTTCTGAATTGTTCCCATCATCCCCTTTCAGTAGAAATTTGTGGCAATTCTTCGATAAGTACGATAAGCCCCAGAGTGTCCGCCTATTAGAGTAGCATGAAATTCAAAAATCAATTTAGGGACCTAAGTTGAAGTAGATGGAATTGCCAATCGCTCTTTGTAATACAACCAATTATGAATTAAATAGAAATTTGGATGTTCTCTAGTCACTATTTGTAAATCTTGTATAACAGAACCCAAGAATGCATCTACATGGACCTCTTTAGCAATCTCATCCTAGTCTTCCCAAAGTGGTCCAAACAAGACCGAAATTTCAGATTCCTCATCACGTCGTGAAAGAGCATCAGCTACTCTATTGGTGCGGCCTGGTTTGTATTCAATCAGAAAATTATATCCCAACAACTTTAAGAGCCAATACTGTTGTGCGAGTGTAGTAACTTGCTGCTCTAATAAATGTTTTAAACTCCTTTGATCTGTTCGAATAATAAAATGTCGGCCTATTAAATAGGGGCGCCAATGTTGGATAGCAAGAACCAAAGCCATGAGTTCATTTTCATAAGCAGAGCGACCAACTACTCTTTCAGATAAAGCTTTACTAAAAAAGGCAATCAGTTTATTATGTTGCATAAGGACAACTCCTATCCCTATCCTCGAAGCATCACATTCTACTATAAATTGTTGGGTGAAGTTGGGCATGGTAAGCATCGGTGAAGAAATTATAGCTTGTTTTAGATTATCAAAAGAGTGTTGAGCTGAAAGAGACCAAGAAAATGGAAGATGGGCTTCTTTTCGAAGAAAAACTGTGAGAGGCTTAGCTAGCTGACCATAGTTTCTGATAAAGCGATGGTAATATCCCTTCAACCCTAAAAAACCTCTCACCGCTTTTACAGATTTAGGTGTAGGCCATCTTAAAATGGAAGAAACTTTAGATGGGTCCATCTCGACACCACTAGCTGATATAACGTGACCCAGTTATTCAACAGATTGCTTTCCAAATAAGCACTTCTTTCTATTGAGATGCAACTGGTTTTGGCGAAGTAACTCCAGCACAGTGCACAAGTGAGACAAATGAGCTGTCCAATCATTACTATATATTAATATATCATCAAAGAAGACCAAGACAAATTTTCGAAGGAATTGGCAAAAAATATCATTCATCATCGCTTGAAAAGTTGCTGGAGCATTCATTTGGCCAAATGGCATAATAAGAAATTTATAGTGGCCTGAATGTGTTCTAAAAGCTTTCTTGTGTATATTAGGAGTAGCCACCCAAATCTAATGATAGCCTAATTTTAAATCAAGTTTAGTAAAATATTGAGCACCATGAAGCTCATCTAGCAGCTCTTGAATCACCGAAATAGGATACTTGTTGGGAATGGTAGCTTGGTTTAATTGACCATAGTTTACACAAAAACGCCAACTTCCATCTTTCTTTTTAACCAACAATATCGGGATAGAGAATGGGCTACTACTATGACAAATTATAATAGCAGAAAGCATCTCAATAACCAGCCTTTTAATTTCATCTTTTTGTATGTGTCCATAGCGGTAAGGGCGAACGCTAATTGGACCAACACCGGGTTGTAGAGGAATTTGATGGTTGGCCTGGTGGTGGGGCAGCAAAGATGAAACATCCATAAAAATATCACCAAATTCAGCTGGGAGGGCTTGAATAGAGTTTTGTTGTTCAAGGGAGAGGTTGTCCTTCTCATTCAAGAACGCACCATTTGACTCAATACCCCATAGAAGAATTGAAAATTCAACTCCTGTTATCTTACATAGAGTCTATAAAGATGTAGGGATCCTGCTAAGAGATAGATCTCCCTGTAATAAAACTAGTTCATTGTGTAAATGGGATTACATAGTCATCTTACCCCAATTAACGCGTACGTCACCCAGACTTTCCAACCAAGCAACGCCCAAAATAACATAAACCTTACTAAGAGGAAAAACATAGCAATCCACTGTAATATTGAAGTTACCCAAACCCAAATTCAAGCCGACACAAATCCCAAAGGTGCGCACCTTATGTCCATTGCCCAAACGAACTAAAAAAGGGGTGCTAGGGGTAACCTCCATAGTTAAACATTCCACTAAAAGGTTGGAAATAAAGTTGTGGCTGGCCCCATTATGCACCATGATAATTACGCTTTGCCCAGCAATATCTTTTTGAAACTTCATGGTGCGAGGATGATGGATGCCCCCAGTCGAATACATTGGTAATTCAAGTTCAGAAAAATGAGCCTCATCCCAATCTAGTGATAAGACTTGATTATCAATGCCATCAAGTTCTGCCAGATTTCCTTCTTCGGATAAGGACTCATCTTCTCCTCCAATTAACACTCTAAAGGATTTGCTAGGACACTCATGTAATGGTGAATAGGGTTGCTTACAGCGGAAACAAATCCCTTTTGCCCGCAAGTCTTAGTATTCTTGATAAGAATAATGTCGAGTGCCTCGTTGTCGTGTTTGAAGTAGTGGTGGTTTTTGTTGTAGTGGTGTAGGTAATGCCGGTAGGCTTGGTGGGCGATAGAGAGATTCTGGTGTTTTATCTGGAGGTTTAGGTATAAAGCTTTCATGTTTTTTGGTTTGAAAAGGAAAAGATGCAGGTCAATAATGGACGGTACCTATGGACTTAGGCCCCAGCCCATGATAGGTCATCCCAGTTGCATCACTAGAATTATAACGATAAGAGATCTTAGATCTGGTAGAATGCAAGAGCTCTCTTTCAATTTCCCTTATTAATTTCAAGGTGTGATAGAGATCTATAGTATCATGTGAACGGAGTCGCACTCGTATTTCCTCCTTTAACCCATTAAGAAAATACCCCAAACATTGTGAATCTATCATATCAGGTACTTGTGTCACTCTAGCCACAAAATCATCAATATACTTTGCAACAATACCCATTTGCTTCACTGCTGCAAGATATTCATATGGATTTTCAAAAATATCAATGCCATAATGTTGAACTATTTCAATCTTCAATTGCTCCTAGGCGAGAGTTGGGTTCCGTTGGCGTAACCACCAAAGCCAATGAAGAGGCGCCCCATCCATACTCACTAGTGTCAAGGAGACTTTGAGATCATCTTGGGTATTGTGGATTTCAGAGTATTGTTCAGCTCTCACCATCCAACCCACAGGATCAGTACCATCAAAGGTGGGCATGTCAACCTTTTTTGTACAAGCGTTATGTTATCGAAAAGAAGAGTGTGAGCAGGAGGTCTGACAACAGAGGTGTCGCCCGACGATGGAGTGGGAGTTGAGTGGGTGTAGGTATCAATGTAATCGGCAACAGCCTTTCCTTTCACCAAGGAGGAAATAATTAATAGATGTAATTTGTATTGATTCTGTAATAGAGAACCAAGAACAAAGAGAATAAAGAAAGCAAAGACTGAGAATAACCCCCAGGAAAGAATCCCGTGTAAAGAAATTCTGCCCAACAAGTCTATACTCGATTTTCTGCCCCACCTGTCATAAGCTACCCCTCTTATATACCTCTTACAACCTTTTCCCATATAACCGATTACTGTCCTTTTATCCTTTTTGTTAATTAACCGATTGTTGTCCTTTTCCCTCTTCACCTTTATTTCTTCTAGAATATACTTGAAATGGTCTTGGGCTTGCTTCTTCTTTTCTATCAGGTAAACTCCAATTTTTGAAGTATGTCATAATGTCCATGCATACTTACTCGCGTTCTCACTTTTTTTTACCCAAAGGGTTGGTTAAAACAGTGGAGAAATTGACGAAATAGTTCCTATAAAGTAGAAAGAAAGGAGAAACAGGTATAGATAAAGTGATATGGAGCCACAATTGTCAACCAAAAGAAAAAAGTAGTTTAGGATTGGAGCTTATCAGCAAAACCAATAGATGCCTAATACTGAAAAGATTATAGAGAATTTTGGATGAAAATGAATCACTGTGGATCAAATGGATACATAGCTACATCCTTAGGGGTGGTAGTTTTTGGGGCAATTACACCAAAAGATAACCATTCATGGTTTTTCAAACAACTCCTTATATTAAGGCCTAAAATGCAACAATAGTTTACATGTAGAATAGGGACTAGTGATAGAATCTCATTATGGTTTGATAATTGGACAGGTCATGGGTTATTAATCCAAAATCCAATAACTAGGGATATCTTAGATAGATTCTCAAAAGAGGCCAAGGTCTAAGAGATAATTGCAAATAGAAATTGGTCATTTTCTCTATAGGAGTTTAGAGCTTTGTCAATCCCACCATACATGCACTTTACTGGTGAGAATACTTATCACTGGAATGGTATATCGATTTTGGAACTAACAAATTAGAAGGCAAAAGAAGTACTGTATAGGATGAATGCTATTTTGGGATGGAGTAAGCTGGTCTAGAATAAAATCCTCAAACCTAACGCTAGTTTTCTACTCTAGTTAGCCCTACTAAATAAACTCAGCACAATGACCAGATTGAAGTTTTTATCTATTCTTAAGCATTACATCTTATGTAATCTAGAGGAAGAGGATAGAGATCATTTATTCTTTAGGTGTGAATTTTCTAAAAAGGTCTAGTAGAACATATCTTTGTTATGCTTGCTACACTACAATCAAAATAGCCTAAGTGATAATATACAAGAGATTTTGTAGCTTAATCACTCCAGACATGATAAAGAAGTCTATATAGTTGCACTTACAATATGTACCCAAGAGATTCGGAAGGAGAGAAACAACAAAATATTTGCAGGTAAAATCAAGGGTTTAACATCTCTTATAGAACTCGCAATTGCAACCATAAGAGAACAATTTATTCTTTCTCAAATGGATAAGAAATGTAGTATAAGGTCAGTGGTTTCCTGCAAGCTTTAATTACTAACCAAAAACTCTAGAAAAAAGGGAGCATATTCCTAATTTGGGTCCCCTTTTCAAGGGTACTCAGAAATAGATAGAGGAAATCAACATCAGACTACTCTTAAATCTCTAATAAACATCACAAATACAGAACATAACATGCTTGATAGTCACTAAAGGGCAGTCACTCAAAATTTATCATATGAAAGTAATTATTTGGGGGGATGTCTGGTAGATGAAGATCTCCATGAACCACCTAGTTACCAGACTCTACATCAGGACCGTACAAAAATCTCAAGATATTTCAAAATAAGGTTTATACTTAACTTATGGTTTTGAACTTTTGAGATGTCTCAACACTTTGATTATGAACTCTGGCGAGATAGAGGATGAAGATGATTGCTGCTAGACATATTCCATCTCTAGTTGTTCCTCCAGTGCGAGGTTGATGAGATCCCTTTATGTTTCTCGTAAAACTGGACAGACTGACAATCAGGAAAAGTATAAGAAACTAGTTTTTAAGCTGCGAAGCATTACTTTGTACATATTCACCAGATTGGAGAGGAAGGAGTCGCCCTGATCTTTCAACCCCAGTTTGGATGCTTCTGGATCCCCTTTTTGATGGGTTTAATTTTTTATCTTCAAATGGAAAGCACGAGCGTCAACTACTTTGTTAGCGTTGTCGTCTAAGGATTAGCTTGATCTCAGGTCTACCACAATGTTGTTTGGATATTTCCTAGCTTTGATATCATCGTTGTTTTTTAAGCTTCTATTGGATGTAAAAGGAACTTATGACATTGTGTATTTTTATTTGATTTCTTCAATGAATTTCATTTTTTAAAAAGGGTTAGGAATAACATACAAGTTATGTTATGTCAAGAGTTGTCACTTAATAAATCTAGAAGTCGCATGAGATGTGATTGATAAAGTTTTTATCTACCTAATTTAAGTTTAGTTGATTTGTTGAGCAAACTCAAAATTAACTAAATTTGAATGGAATCCTAACTTACTAAAAATATTAGGGTAATCTTTCCGAATATTAATGAGGGTTATTATTTCAAATAAAATTATAGGAATAACCAAATACATGATTGAAGTCCTTATCTTATTTGGTAGTCATCGATGTAATCAATTACTTGCTTTTTATTTTTATATTTTATTATGAGTGGAATTTACCTTGTTTAGTACAATTGATACTAAGAGTTACTTCTAATGGACTAAATTTCTTAAACATATGATTATGTTAAAGAAGAGTTCTAAAATTTTAAAAAAATGTATGCCCGTTATGTAATTTTGCTATAATCCCTATTGAGGATTTGGTCACAAAGTTTTAGAAAAATGTCAAAATCATATAGATGACAAAATATATTGACATTTGATTTGATTAATGTCTCATAAACTTTAATGACAACTTGTAAGATATATTTCGACACCATGATAGCAAGATGCAAGAGATTGTATGAAGTAGAGATGATAAGTATAATACTTTGATGGAGTTGTTCCACTTAATTTAGCCTTCTAAAAGCATAAAGATGGACATCAATTAAAGGTTTTGCCATAGTATGATAATAGTTATCATAAGACGAAATGATTCAATGATTTTTCTAGCCTATATGAAATATGATATAGAACATGTATATTTCTAGTCCATGCTTATGAGTATTTGATACTAAATTTAAATTCAACATTATTATAATGTTTAGTGAATTATAAGAAATAGATTGTTAAGTAAAAGTAGTTGATCCAAGTTTATGCAAATAGTTTGTATTATTAGATCACTAAGATTATCCTTTTATGCTATGTTGGATAATCAACACGATAAGAATCATAAAGTTGTATGGAAGGATTTATGTATCCTTTTGATTAAGAATTGTATGAAACTCGTAAAACTTGTTAAGTTAAAGAATAACGAAATCAACCTTTCATGAAAGGACGATGATGGTATTGAATTGTTAAATTTATACATGTGATGTATTAGATGGAATAACAATTCATAAAAGGATGATACTTATATTTCATTAGATTACTAATGACTTTATATAAGATATTAAATATTTTGAAAAGTTCAAATAGTTTAAATCTAAATAGAAATTAAGCATTAAGAATGTTGAAGCACTTCGATGAGATCGATTTGGTTAGTTTTATATTTTTGGTTATCTATAGCAATGCCTAGTATAATGACTTACCTTTAATAGTTCTACGTAAATCAATTAGCAAGACTTCATATTAGATATGAAATGTTAAGTCTTTCAAAGAGTCAAAGTTAATGATTTAAGGATGTGATACTTAGTTAAAGCATGTATTATCCACCAAGTTTAGAACCAAATTGGATAATAAAAATTTATGAGATATCCAAAAGTTTGGATATAATGCTACAGACACATCGAACAACTTGTTTGTTTCAATGTATACTTATAGGTGAAAGGCTTTTAAGATAAGTAGTGAGATTAAGATGGAATTTGAAAAGTAGTGAGATTAAGATGGAATTTGAAAGGTTTAAATCTCATGACAATAAATCTAATTAAAATTAGTGCCTTTGTTAATACAGTTAATGTATAGTTGAAAGGATATAAGACACTGAAAATTTCACTTTCATGATGAATTCAAATAGTTTGTTTTAGAGATGAATGTAAATTTATCATATCTACAAAAAGGTTAGTGTAAGTATAGTTGTCCTCTTCCGTAAGAGTGTGTAGAAACATATTACTCATACAGAAAATCAATTCTAATTTTCAACTATTGAAAATATAATTTTCCAATAACAACTCTTGTTGGATATGAAAAGGTAACAACTTAATTATGGGAATTATATCTATAGAAATAGATTAAAAGTTGTTTACTTATTCTAAGTCCAATTATATAGATAATGTACTAAAACAGTTTAGTATTTGAGATATCTGATGCTTATGAAATATTACAATATCCATTATTATATGTATGAGCTGATATTTGAATTCAGGGTTTTACGAATATTAACTTTAGAAGTAAATCCTAATTAAGTTCTATTTTACTTAAAACAATATCATTTTAATATTGGAAAAGATTCAATGTAGCAATGGTTGCTAATTAAGTTATAATACATTTTTCATTTAGTGGAAATAATTAATTGGATCAATAAGTTATTTAATGAACTTAATATAGTTCCTTGCATTATTCAAACTAATAATGTACTGTGGAATATTAGAACCATTGGGCATGTAAAAGGAGCTAAGGTCTCATCAAAGATCCAAGTATGTATTTAGGCAGTTATTATAATGATAATTAAGACTAGAGTTGTAAGATTTAAGCAAGTGCTCACTATAGAAAATCTTGTATAATTCTTTTATTAAGCTACTATGCCAGTAGTTGTATGATCATCATATGATAATATGGTATGTGATACTTAAACGATTGGCTTATTGTAAGTGGGAGATTGTTGGCTTATTCCCTAGAGCCAATCGGTTGGTTGTACTTTAGTGACAAAATAATTTCAAGACATTATTTATCTTGTACATATTTGGATGTGTATGATAAATTTCATGATATAATTGTACATTGCAAATGTAATTATGATGAGATTATAATTATGAGATTCATATTTCATTTATGTATCATCCCTAAATTGTTCTTAGTCATTGTTATATTAAGACTGAACATTAATTGAACATAAAAAAACTAGCATACGTTATGTTTTTCCTTATAAAGGAAGCAGTGGATCTCATAGGATAAAATATGAAGATATTTAAAAAACGTGTGGGTGTTTGTTAGAAAACAAATTCAATGAACTGACCCCCATATGAGGAATCCATTTGAAACATTACTTGTATGCTTATGGAAATTCTCATTATGATGATTGTATAATTGATCCTTTGACTTGAGATCTCCAAAGTTATCTTGTATAGGGATTGTTATATTTTGATACTGCTTATGACCTATTCTAGTCAAGGATAACTCAGTCAATAATCATTGGATATAGCATGAACTATATGGAGGTAGATAAGTGAACAAGATATTATTCATCACCCTAAAGTAATTAGTGGAGAATGTTTCATTATTCTCAATTAATATTGATTCGAGAAATCCTTGGCCAAGGTAAAATGACATTTTGTAAATAATTTACAATTGTTATTAATTAAATCAATAGCTAATGGAAAAAACTAATATGATTGGAATTAAAATAGAGTAGACATTAATTTTATGCTCTATCTCTAATTAGAGCATTATATGATGAAATGATTGAATTATACGAAAAAATCTTGCATAGAAAGCTTAGCTAAAATTATTTTAACATTCTTAGTTATTTTGGTGGTCATGATACGTTGTTAGATGCCAATCTTGATCTATGGATATAATTTGTTTAATTAAAGAACTAAAGATAAATTCAAAGAGTTTAATTTGTCTAATCATAAATATGATTTAGGGTTATAATTTGTAGCTATTGCCAACATTTTGAGAAATGGGTAACACATAAAAAATGAGTTAAGAGAGTAAAAATATTTTAATCAAGTTGGACTTGATAGTAAAGTTTGAGAAACTTTATGATTAAATATGAGATATCTAATAAATAAGGATCAATATGGGATTTTGAATCTTATTTAGGCATAACGGGTATTTCATTAGAATTATTTGTGAAACTAATTAAAGTTTAATTGAAATTATAAATTAATTTCAGTTAAATTACTAAAATATTCAAAATCTATTATAAATAGACTTAAGCTTTAATGGAGCTAGCACCGCTAGTCTAACCCTCTCTGCAATAGTTGCAGAGTCCTCTTAGCTAGTTATGTGGATACCGTTAGAGGTTGAATAGTTGTGTGGCTATGGTAGTTGAGATGAATCAATTTTAGAAATAGTTCAAGAGAAAGAACAAGAAAATAATCAATCTTCAAAATAAGGTACGAATTATGATCCATACTTTATTTCGATTTACGTATTAATCATTTTAGTGATCTTAGCTTTGAGAAATCAAATGCGAAAAAATTTCGTAATTATTCTACTATGCATAAAATTAGATTCCGACCTGATTTCCCAACAAATTTCACCAATCTTGCTTGAGAAAAAATTAAAGTTGTAAGAATCTGTGTTGAGAAATTAAGGAATTTAGGGATTTGGTACTCATTTAGGATTTTATCAACTTAAGTTTAGTTGATTAAGGAATATAAATAATAATTTAACTGATGTTGACGTGACACTTAATTAACAATAGTTTAATCTCACTAAGTTTTTTATTAATAGAAGGTTTGTTTTGAATGTTTATGAAAACGTTAAAGTTAAAATTGAAAGTTTTGAAACATTAAGGTTGAGGTTGAATTATGATGAAAATATTAAAGTTCAAAATGCACTTTTTTCTATAAAAAACACATCAAAAGTTCCAAATTCTTATCCTATATCGATTTCATTAAAACATTTTAAATGTAACCAATATGATCACTAATCAAATGATTTATCTTTAACAATACGAGAGGAAAAGAATGATAAGATATGTTGTGGTCTAGATAGGGATGGCTATAAGTACAAAGATGATGGATATGATCAGTAGAGACACAAATGTTATTATACATAATAACAACTAAAGGTATCAATTAATTATGTACTATAAATAATTGTTCTTGATGTAATTATTGATAAATAAAACTATGAGATTATTATCAGGATTGATGAATTAGGAAGTCTAGCTTTTAAGGAATGAAAGACATCTTAATTCATATTCCATTAATTTTGAAAGAAAAATGGCAATTGATTATGTAGTAAAATTTTATAAGTACCATGAATTTTGAAATATTCAATGTAATGTAAATATTTCTTGTATATAGATATTTAAGACAACTCATCTTTGAATTATTTTAAATGAAAAAGAATAATAAATAACACATAGTATATTTAGGTTATAAATTTTAAATATTCTACTTAAAGTTATTTACTTATATTTTTAATCTTTGTATTTAATTAAAAATCCTATTAAAGTCTGTATTTGTTATGCCATACTTATTTTAAAACAATTTTATTAATAGCATAAATTGTATTTAAAATTATTTTTTAATTTTTGTAATATTAATTAAAATTACTAAAAATATCAATCAAATGGACCATTAACTTTATGATTAATGGTGCTCACACTGTCCACTACATAAACATGATATTTTAATAGATCAATAATTACGTGATAATTAATAATTATATTTAAAATAATTTTTATAAGGAAGAAAAAAGTCAATTTACCATTTGTAATCCTACTAGTTAGTTTTTAATTTTCTAGATATTTCAACTCTTGGTATTTAATTTGCTTTGTAACCCTAATTGTCATCAGTCAATCGTCTTCCCTTTTTTTAACTTTTATTTTCTGAAAATTTCAACTCTTGGTACATAATTTGCTTTGTAACCCTAGCTGACATCAACCGTCTTCTCAAAACATGTCAATATGCTAGAGGAATTGCTTTAGCTTTGTGACGACGACATCTTTTTTTTGTGGAAAATGAATGAACAATTTGATTACTATAGCAAAAGCTATTACAATATTTCAATATTACAAAGTTTATATATTAACAACTATCTAGGACTTTCTATCACTATTGGTAGTTCTAATACAAAAGTGTGAGAGGTAACAACAAACCATAGTAACTACATTCACAAACAACCATTCATATGTTCCATTGAGCTTTCATACTAGCAATGAGGAGATGACCAACACTTTTAGCTAATATTGCAACTTTAATCCTATTCACAATGTTATTAATTAATTGGTACTTGTCTACCTCCATTTGTTTGTAGGTTCAACAATTTCTCTTTCCATATCATGTGCATGGTCGTAATGAAGCCGCTTTCCGTAGGAATGTATGCTCTTTTCGAGGTTTGTAGTAGTTGATGAACCACCTCAAGGTATGCTCCCATTCATAGGTATCGTTAACTGCATCCACCATCTATTGAATCCTGCTGCATATGGCTTTTGTATATTCACAATCAAAGAACAAATGAATTTTATCCTTATCAGCATTATGACATAAAACACGAGAGGTTTCAGTCGGTCTAAACTAATTACAACAACATCTTGAACACTTCAATTATTGTGATGAATAGTTTTAGATTTTTATAGGAACATTTAATCAAAATAAAGGTCTAATCCTATTGAAACACCTTATAAAGAGACAGAGGAGTTTGACTCTAAAACAATATTGAGGAAAACTGACAAACAGTTGAATTGAACAAATGATTAGATAAAAATTTGGTGGCCTAGATTTTAAGAAGATATTACCCTAAAAATTTGAAGATGTTCATCACAATAATTAAATATTCAAGATTTTTAAGAATTTTGTTGCAAAATTAAAGCCAATGAAATAGTCTTTAAAAAGCTAAAATCAATTCATTTATCATTTTGATAGATTTTTTAAAAAAATAAAAAAATTCATTGATAAAGATAAAAGTGAAGAACAAAATGACTAGAGAGTATAAATTGCCCTCCTACATCAAATGTAAACCAAAAACAACATCATTATAAAGAACCTGCTTTTACTAAAAAAAGCAAGAAATGAAAATGTTGCAAGTATAATAAAAGAAGAACTACCAATTCGATGACATTTTGTAAAAGAGGTAAACCCCTCCCCGACCCAGCTGAATGTCGAGTCTTCGTATCTCACTTAATTAGGGATTGGGAGATTTTAAATCTTCAAAGGAGATCATCTCAACCCTGCACAGATTTGTATTACCAAAGGTATAGAATCTTCAATCTGGATGTATGCAGCCTCTTATTCTTACTTCTTTTAATCGTTGTTCCATGTTGCTAGGCTTGGATTTTAGCTTGAAGAACTTGTAGAAGCAATGCATGTAGGGTCAATCTTAGTCTAGGTAAGAGTTAAACTCAAAGCTTTTTCTATGTTAATCACACTCTATTTCCCAACATATTATATGTTCCATTACACTCTGTAAGATTTTCTTACACCATTAAATTTTTGGAATGTTCCTTATTTTGAAACTTTCTCATATTCCTCTTGTTCCATAACTTCTGAGAGGTTATGGCTAGAATCAGCACCTTCTGCTTCCAGAGTGAAGTGGTAGCTTGTGTAGTTAGGATAGTAACCACCCCTATGAGTGAATTTGATAGTTCATACCATATTAGACTTTGATAGTTCATACCATAAGAAATATTCTCTGGTCCTATTCTGGATAAAGTTAGAGAAGGAGCTGGAAAAGAATGGATAATCCCTTGTCTTTATTTCTTTTTTATGTAAGCTGCAAATTTTATTTAGATTTAACATGAAATGTGGCCTGTCTATAATAGCAATTACGTTCTTAACCATTAACCAAAGAAGGAAAGTTGTACTGGGTCTTAGGAAGTTATTTTGAACAACTCTATATTAGGGAACATCTTATTCTGAACTATATACGTAGTTCCTACAAGCTTTGCTTGTAAATCTAATAATAGGTATTCTAAACCAAAGGTAGCTATCTTGAATATTATGATTAAGAGAGCAAGAAGGTTTCAACTGTTGTATTTTTTCAAGAAAATGCACCTGGTCGTTATGATTGATAAGCACAACAACCTTAGCCTTGTAATATAGACTTGAGAAAGCTAAGACAACATTAGGGTTTTGGGATAAGGGACCAAAATTAGTTCAGTTATCGTGCCATAAAAAGGCAGACTTCCTAATCCCTATTTTGTAACAAACTTTATTGGCTACCTCATCCTTTATCTTTAAAAGTTTATTAAGGACTAAGAGAGGTTTGATTTAGGAGACAAAAATCATACGTTGTTCCCTTTTAGAAAGTAACTATGAAGCCTTCTCATCTAAATGATGTGTTTGTCTTGAATCACTCTCCAAAGTCTTTTGATCAAAAAGATTTTGTTGGCTAACCTTATAGAGATGATTCTCATCCCTCCTTTCTCTTTAGGTTGCACAAATCTACTCATTTAACCTTAGAGAGACTTGAATTTCCATTTGCTTTACCCCATATAAAGTCTCTTATCATTTTTTTCAATGGATTCGACTAACTTCTTAGAAGGAGGAAAATGTGTGCTCCAATATAAAATGTGTGCTCCAATATAAGTGTAAGGAGCATATGATAGACTTAATTAACTGAACCCTTCCTCCAAAGAAAAGAATTCTATTTTTCCATTTGCTAATCATCCTTTGAATTCTTTCCATTACTGGAAGACATTCATTGAAAGAAAGTCTTCTAGCAGTAATTGGTAGAACGAGATAATGCAAAGACGAGAAATTACTATTCATTCATGTGAGGGTGGAAACAGTATCCTATAGAGATTCCATAGTTGATGAGGACAAAATAACTTTTATTGAGATTCACCTTGAGGCCTGGCATCTCAATAAACCCATTGAGTGTATCAATCAATAGCTTAATAGATTTCAGATGAGCTTTAGAGAAGAGAACAAGATCATTTGCGAAATAGAGATGGGTAAGAGAAACTCTTTTGCATTCGGAATGGAACTTAAATTTAGGATTATGAGAGACATTGATCTTTAACATTTGAGAGAGCATGTCCATACATAGAATGAACATATAAAAGGTCTCCTTATTTAATTCCTCTTTTCTCTTTAATAATTTCATGGGGGTGCCACTAATTAAAACACAATAGACTGTAATGGAGACGCAAGCCTTAATCAAATTGATAAAGATGTTAGGGAAGGTGAAAGCCTTAAGAACCTAGAAAAGGAAGGACCAATTAATGTATCGAAGGCTTTTACTGAATTCAATCTTAATAACACAACTTTAAGGGAGAGTTCCATTTAGTATAATCCTTTAGAAGTTCTTGAGTAATTAGAATATTATCACCAATGCTTTTATCCTTCACAAAAGCATTCTGATTCTCACCGATAATAAGACTGAGAACCCCCTTCAATTTGTTTGCTAAGATCTTAGCAATAATTTTATAAATGAAGTTTGTATATGTTATAGACTTTAAATCATCAAGGGTTTAGAAATTTTAGGAATCAAGTAGATAAAGGTTTTATTGAACTCCTTGGAATAACCCCCTTTTAAAAGAACTTATGAATAGCTTCTCTAATCATAGGTCTAATAATTAACCAAGTCTTTCAAAAGAAAAAAACATTTAGACCATCATGTCCTGATGCTTTCATCATATTCATAACAAATAGTTTAATTGAAAAAAGAAACTATTAAGTAAAAATTAATAGATTTATTTTGGTTTATAAAAACTGATTAGATTATGAAGCTAACCAATTAATTAATAAATTGATTAGCTTTTAAAAACAAATTATTAAACTAAATCAAACTAAAAATTAAAAATTGATCAAAAATTGACTGGTTTAAAATTTTCATTATTGAATTAATCGAATCGGTTCAATTTTTAGAACATTGTAAATACTACGAGATCAAGTGTTTAGGAAATCAAAGTAATGGAATAAGATTCAGGGTTAATTGCTTTTTCTTCTTTTTCTTTAAGCATTTTTAATATAATTATTAAGTTCCACGTAATTATTGGCTTATAAAAAATGAACATTACAATTATGTAACAAACTACATTAACACCATCAATTATGAAATTAATGATAAATTGAATTTTTAATAAATTAAAAATTTATGCATTTGAATAGTATTTTTGAATAATTTTAATTAGTATTATAAAATTAAGTAAAATTTTAAAATTTAAATGTAAATCAATTTTAATAATATTGCAAAATTTAAATTTTAATAACATCATAGTTTAACTTATGTTTCGTTTTTACATTATAAATTATATTTAATAAATCTTACCAAGTATAATCGATTACTAACATTTGTGTTTCACTACTACATTGCATGGAGCATGGTACACACAAACCCTTCTAATTGAGAAGTTTGTGATTGCATAACACCTTATAAAAATTTCGCTTGTTCCACTGATATGTCAACATAAGAATATACAACTAAATACCGGTCAATTGCTTCTGTAGTCCTTATTAACCAGAAGATATTTCCAACTGTTCTTTTCCCCCCCTTAAAAATAGAGATAAATTATAATTTTGACCACCCAAGCCAGTGGCAACACCCAAATTAGTCAGCTAACCCTGTCCATCGAATCCGGTTCATCTATTTTCCTAGTTTACTCGTGTAGACCGGACTGTCCCGTTAGTATCCTCACATGCAAAGCACGTGAGCTGCTACCCAAATTTGAATTCGGACCTGAAAGCGCCTTTTGTCCAATTCAATTCAATAATTTAATCGCTCACTGTCGATCTTTACCCAAAAAAAAAAAAGAAAAAGAAAAAGAAAAAACTTCTCTGTTCCATTCAAAATCACCTGCAGAAAACATAGAGCCGTTTCATTGTGTTTCAGGTGATCTAATCCACTCCTGATCTCAACTCCCGTTTCTTAACCGCGGGTTAGAGATGTCGCCGTCGAAGCCGACGACAACGAGACTCGTCGTTTTTTGGGATGTGTGAAATCACCTCCAGCCTTCATTCTTGCGAGGGCGATTATTCAGCTTTGTGTGTGTGTGTGTGTGTGTCTTTTTTTTTTTTTTCTGTTTTGGTTCGTGGTAGGTTTATATAAGGCATCGGGCGTTCTTGAATATGGACAATACGGACTGCGTGCGAGTTGCCGTTAATATCCGACCATTAATCACGCCGGAGCTTATTAATGGTTGTACGGATTGCATCACTGTCGTCCCGGGAGAGCCTCAGGTATCGTGTTTGAGCTGCTTCCGTTGCAATATATTGGTTTTTTAACCGAAACGTTGCGTGTTGATATTGTGATCACCTTTTCTTCTTACCTATTGATGTTTCCGGTTTTTTGTGAATCGAAAATGTTGGTTGGTATTGAAAAACGGTTATTGGGGATTTGATGTGAATTAGGTGCAAATCGGCTCGCATACGTTTACTTATGACTACGTGTACGGTAGCACGGGATCTCCTTCCTCTGCGATATTTAACGATTGTGTAGCTCAGTTGGTTGACGCACTTTTCCATGGCTACAACGCCACAGTTCTTGCTTATGGACAGGTCTATTCAGCTGCTTCTCTTTTTTTTTAAAAAAACTTTTTGCACATTTAAATTTACGGGCTGATTCTAACTGGCATGGTTCAAATTGCTGAATTAGACCGGTTCCGGGAAGACCTACACGATGGGGACTAACTACACGGGTGAAGGAAGTAACGGTGGGATTATACCGAAAGTGATGGACAGGATATTCAGTACAGTCGAGACGTTGAAAGAGTCAACCGAATTTTTGATAAGAGTATCGTTTATTGAGGTAAATAAGTGGTTTTTGGTTTTTGTGGTAGTGAAGGTAAGAGCATTGTTGATGTGCTAAGTTCTGGAATATGATAAAGTACAGATATTCAAGGAAGAGGTGTTCGATTTACTTGATCCAAATTCGGCAGCTTTTACTAAAGGCGAAGGATCAAGTGTTGTAAAACCTGCTGTGCCCGCTAGAGTTCCTATCCAAATCAGGGAAACGGTGAATGGAGGAATAACACTTGCTGGGGTGACTGAACCAGAGGTTAG
This sequence comes from Erythroxylum reticulatum, assembly GCA_025504915.1. Classification (NCBI taxonomy): domain Eukaryota; kingdom Viridiplantae; phylum Streptophyta; class Magnoliopsida; order Malpighiales; family Erythroxylaceae; genus Erythroxylum; species Erythroxylum reticulatum. The sequence continues at coordinate 24,688,305 of JANSVA010000009.1, read as the reverse complement.
AACTATGGAGGAGATGGCCTCATATCTGTCTCGTGGTTCGTTATCTCGTGCCACTGGGAGCACCAACATGAACAGTCAATCCAGGTTCAGTATTCAAAAGCTTTTATACATCGTGCAGTACTCTTCTTAGTATAGCAGTTACCATGTGCGTTAGTATGTTAAATTGTTCTACAGTCGCTCGCATGCTATATTCACAATAACCATGGAGCAGAAGAAAATTGCACACTGCACACCTGGAGTAAACAATGATGATTTTTGTGACGACATTTTATGCGCAAAACTACATTTAGTGGATCTTGCTGGGTCAGAAAGGGCAAAACGAACAGGCGCAGATGGCTTGCGTTTCAAAGAAGGTATTTTCAATTTTCTTTTTGCATCTGAAGCCTTGTAAAACAGCACACTATCCTGCGGGGACCGTCCTTTCCGTCCGTATTCCACAACTTTTAGATCCATTACTTTCGAAATTGGAGCAAACGTACGAGTTTTAGCTTCAAAAACTCCAACCCTAAATGAAAAGCTGAATTATGGTTTTGGACCTGTTCTTTTCAAAATATGTTCTATCTCATCTAAGTCTATGTTTTTATTTGGTTCAGGTATACATATTAATAAGGGCTTATTGGCTCTGGGAAACGTGATAAGTGCTCTAGGGGATGAGAAGAAGAGGAAAGAAGGGGGCCATGTTCCATATCGAGATAGCAAGTTGACTCGCTTGTTACAGGTATGGGAGTATTTTTATCTTTTTAATTTTTGCATCCATATTAAATTAATGTTTTCCTTCTACATTTTATTTGATTTCTAGGATTCTCTGGGTGGAAATAGCAAAACAGTGATGATTGGTAAGCCATTTTTATTGAATCTCTGTTTTATATAATTGCTTCTTTACATTTCCATTTATGCCCCCTCACGTTCATCTTTTTCTATAATGTCGTATAGCATGTGTTAGTCCTGCTGAAACAAATGCAGAAGAGACCGTGAACACTTTAAAATATGCAAATCGTGCTCGCAACATTCAGAACAAAGCAGTCGTAAGTTTGTTTTGTAATGGTTTTCCTTTCTGCTTTTTTTTTTCCTGAAGTTTTTGTGCTTATCCTATCCTCCTTTTCTACTCGTATTTTCTTTTCTCGATTATAGGTCAATCGTGATCCAGTGGCTGCTCAGATGCAAAGGATGAAGAGTCAAATTGACCAGTTGCAAGCTGAGTTGTTATTTTACCGTGGTGATGCAAGGATGCCATTTGATGAACTTCAGGTATGTCAGTTCATCACCAAGTACAACATATGCTCCTAGTATATTGGACTTGACTGATTGATAATCTTTTGCTGCTCAGATTCTTAAACATAAAGTGTCCTTGCTTGAAGCTAGTAATGCTGAACTATTGCGAGAGCTTCATGAACGTCGAATCACTTTTGAGCATTTATCAGAACGTGCTCTTACTGCTCAGGTTACATCCTTTGCGCATATGATCTAGTAGTCGCGATGTTCTTTCATTGATTGGTACCAATGACACCATGTCATGTTTATCAAATGCTTAGGTGGAAAAGGACAAGTTGATGATGCAAATCGAATTAGCTCGTAAGGGTAAATCTTGGGAAGAGATTGATGCCGATCCAAATCAGGTATCACTAATCATGTCCGTTTTGTCATATTTTTTATTGAATGATTGATTAGATAACACAAAGTTTTCAAATCTTTTTCAGGAGTTGGATTTGGTGAAATCTTATGTGTCGAAAATTCAGGAGTTGGAAGGCCAGATATTGCGCTCGAGGAACTTGCAGCATAGTCGTCTTGATAATTGTGTTGATTCAGACGATGATTGTTTCCATTCCAAGAATGTTTTGTTTCCATCAATAAATGAGGACAAGACTAACACTGATAAAAAAGCTATGGATATCTCAGGTAACATAGAACAAGCTCTAACTACGGTTATTGTTTATAGTTTCTTAGTAATTGTTGTTACTTTCTTCCATATTTTAACTACTTAGCCTGCTTACTCTGTATATCTAATTTAAGAATTAAGATTTGACTCAACTGCATTGCCTGAAGTTCGGAGAGTGATTTTCCCTTTAACGTCCCTTGTTCCGCAAAGCCGTTTATTTTACTAAATAGTTAGATAAATAATATTTTCTTGGCTATACTAGTGCATCATTCATAGGTATCACATTGCATTACTTTCAAAAAATGGCCTTCAACATTTCCTTACATATCATTAAATTATTCCCATCATTTTTGTTTGCGTTTTCTGTGCTTGACAGTTAAAAGGTTTTGAATTTTAGTTATAAGATCTATCATCCAAGTCAAATCTTTTTCCTGCTGCAGATGAGGGTGAAGTTCAGGAAAAGGAGCTAGAACATTCTTCACTCCAAGAAAAATTGGACAAAGAGTTAAAAGAATTGGACAGAAAACTTGAACAAAAGGAGGTACTTGCGGGATACTCCGAATTGTTGTTGGCATGAACTTGTTTCCTTCAAGTTCTTGTTTCAATACAAAATGGTGCTACTTTTAGGGAATATTATGTGGAAGGTTCTCTTTAGACTATTACTTTTTGTCTTTGTTCTGAGAATACACACTTATTGACTAAATTAAATAGAATGATGATCCCCCAAAACTTAATTTAGAATGGGAAGCCCCAACAAAGCTTATCTGGATCACTAATAACACTTGTTATGCAGTCAATGAAGTCTGCAACTCCGTAGCAAATATGGTCCTACACATTCGTGCTTTGCTTGATAGCCAATTTGCTGCTTATGTTATACAACGTTCCAACATTTTGCTTATGATTTGTCCTTTCCCATTATGTGAAGGCTGAAATGAAACGGTTTACAAATATTGATACTTCGGTTCTTAAACAACATTATGAGAAGAAAGTTCTGGAATTGGAACAAGAAAAGAAAGCTTTGCAGGTTGGTGCTGTTTATATTGTGTTTATAGTCTGTTTGAAAGTATATTAGTATGCTAATTTGAATTATTGCGGTCAACTGACAGAAAGAAATTGAAGAACTGAGGCACAATCTAGCAAATATGTCGTCTAATTCTGATGATGGTTCTCAAAAGCTAAAAGACCAGTATCTTCAGAAGTTGACAGTCCTCGAGGTGCAGGTTGCAGAGTTGAAGAAAAGACAAGATGCTCAAGCCCAATTATTAAAACAAAAACAAAAGAGTGACGAGTCTGCAAGACGGCTACAAGAGGAAATTCAAAGAATCAAAACTCAAAAGGTGCATTTTGCTGTAAAATAATTTTAGAGTTTGAACCGAAGTAATTCAGTTGTCTATATCATGCATTCCTTATTCTCTAGGTTCAACTTCAACAAAAGATCAAGCAAGAGTCGGAGCAATTTAGGTTATGGAAACAATCACGTGAGAAGGAAGTTCTTCAGGTACATTGATAAGAAAAACCAAATTCCGAGTCTATGTTCCTCACTGTTACAGCACTGATTTCCACTGGTGTTTAACTTTTGTGGCCTAACAGCTTAAGAAAGAAGGAAGGAGAAATGAGTATGAGATGCACAAACTATTGGCTTTGAATCAAAGGCAGAAAATGGTAAGCGGATTGATGGACAATTTCCTGATAGCTGTTTTACTAACTTTCCAGATTTCTGCTGCATTAGGTTCTGCAAAGAAAGACAGAAGAAGCTGCTATGGCTACAAAAAGGCTAAAAGACCTTCTGGAATCTCGAAAGGCTTCACGTGAAACTTCCAGTAAGGAGATTTACTTCTTCATGCACTTGAGTTTTGTTTTCCTTTTTCCGTTAATTTAGGACATTTTATTTCCTAAACAGGTATGGGAAGTGGAATTGGTCCCGGAATTCAGGTAGGTAGAGTTGCATAAACACACAATTATTGTACTTGTGTTTGAATTCAAGTAGTTAGTTATTTGGTTCCCTGGCCTAAGGCCCTGATGCAGGCGATTGAGCATGAGCTTGAAGTTATAGTACGAGTTCATGAAGTACGATTTGAGTATGAACGTCAAATGGAAGAGTGAGACCTTTCTTCCAATGTCATTCATTTATCAATTTATGTATTGTAAGTTTTTTTTAAAAATGTCAGTTTAGAAATATTGAGTTCAACATCATGACTTCACTAAGAAATTTTAGCTACAGACAGGATATGGTTCAGAAAGTAGTTAGGGTTTACTTTAGTTTCATACTGTTTGGAACGCTTGATTCAGTATGACCTTTGCCTGTTCTGAATCAAGTGGTTGTTCAGTCTGGCTACTCTTTAAGTTAAAATGATGCTGCCTTTGGCAACATTAGAAATTTACACCAAGAACATAAACAGCATACATTGAGATGCATAAATGGAGATGGAACTGGTGTTCAGGAATGCATTTCTTTCTTTAACTTCTAATGCATGATTCATGTTCTGCTACAATTGTAGCTATAGTCTGGTGATCTTCTCTATTGTTCTTTGGGAAAATAGCTGACCTGTATTATGTTCTTATGCAATTTTAGGAGGGGTAGAATGGCGAAGGAGGTTGCAAGGCTAAAGGAAGAAGCTGAGGTGCTTAAACAATCTAATCTAAGGTAAACATCGTTAGCTTAATTTGCACATTGGATACTTTGAAATAACTAGCACTGAAACATTTCGTTTTTTTTTTAATGGCATGCAATACAGCGATTGTCCTCCAACTATGTCTCCAGGCGCAAGAAATTCAAGGATTTTTGCTCTTGAAAACATGCTTGCAACTTCATCTAGCACCTTGGTTTCTATGGCATCACAACTTTCAGAAGCTGAAGAGCGAGAACGAGGTTTTAGTGGAAGGGGACGGTGGAATCATGTTCGCTCTCTTGCTGATGCAAAGAATGTGATGAATCATTTGTTCAATCTAGCATCCTCATCCAGGTGATTAACCCTTTTATACTATTGCTCCTGTTCTTGCTCAACCCAAGTGCCTCATAAGTCTTATCTTGGTCTTGAGTGCTGTTTTTCACGAACTGGACTGAGTTTTGTCATGCATTTGAAGGTGTCTACTGCGGGATAAAGAATTTGAATGCAGAGAAAAAGACTCCGAAATAAGAGATCTAAAAGATAAAGTAGTGAAGCTCAGCAGTTACGCTAGACATCTGGAGAAACAAAAGGCAGAACTTATCCATCAAGTGAAGTCACAGGTTAAGTACTGCGTTCTTACTGGTTTTCTTAATTTAAGGTTGGATTGACCCATTTAAAAAAGTGCTGCATTGCGTGAAACCAAATCCTTAAGATTTTGTTGTTTGGAGGTTCACTCAGTTCATGCTTGGCCTTTGGAGTTCCACCAGATATTTCTACGCTTGTTTCTGCGATTTCCTCTTTCATCCTTGTTCAATTTGTTTCGATTTTTTTATTTTTTGGGTTATGGAACAATTTTATAATTTTGTTCAGTGTTATATGAACTTATTATCAGAATTCAGCGTTGAAGAAATTGGATCAGAATAATGAGAGACATAATTATGACTTGCGCAAGCAGGTATTGCCCTTACCCTGTTTTTTGTTATCGGTTCATTTCATTTAACATTATGCAATCCCTTGAATCTTTTTATTCTTAATTTTTACCGTCGTATGTTTTGTTGGAGATAGGGAAATAGAAAGTCTATGATGTTATTAGAGGATATGGATACTTCTGAATCAGAACATTCAGATATGAATGAAGTGACAGATGAAGAATGGGTGCAGTCAAAACGTAGAGTTAGGAAAAGAAGTTCCAAAGCAGAAGATGTCTCTAGCTCGGGAGATACTAATTACCCGGAAACACTAAAACTGAATTCTTCTGGAGAGGAAATTGTATCTGTGAAGACGAAATCGGAAGCATGTTGCACATGCAGTAGAAGTTCTTTGTGCAAGACAATGAAGTGCCAGTGCCGAGCAGCTGGAGGCATTTGTGGTGCTACATGTGGCTGTTCCCTAGCCAAGTGCTCTAACAGAGTACCCCGTATGGTCAAGCTGAACGATCCAAGCAAAAATCAAGAAGCAGCTGAAGTTGGGGGAAGTGGTTCAGGTTCTGATGAAACCGATATGACTCATTCGCTTGCTTCACAAGGTGCAACGCTGCTTCAGAATGCCCTGATTGAGAATCGTGAAGAGACAAATGGTGATGGAGTGAAAAGGAAGCCTTTATCAGACATTGGAAACACAGTGGTATGTTCTGGTTTTGCTTTCAAGAATTGTTTCTTTCATTCATTATATTAGTGCGATTGGTTTCACAAGCTAATATCCAAACCCTTATGATTGGCATTTTCACCTCTTGGTTACATAAAAGTCAATGCTTCGTTCCAAAATCTTGATGGTTTTGGATTATACATAATCCAACTTCCTGGTATTCACTACACCGTAATCTTCTCCAGGGAAAATCCAAGGCACGGAAGCCAAGCCAGAGAAAGAAATGGCGCAGATCAGTGATCCAGCTAGTTCCAGTAGTAGCACCCCCGCCACCAGCACAATCAGAAATTAACGAAGCACCCAAAGTTCCGGAGAATGCTCCAAGTGAACAAGAAATGGGAATCCCTCTGAAGTTGCCAAGGGCAATGCGTTCTGCTGCATCAAATAACGTCTTCTTGAGAGAGAGGAATGCTGAGCAAGCAGACTCTGTAAACAAAGAGACTGCTGTGCTTCCCGCAAGAGCATCAACATCCGACGAGAAAGAAAACTATAGGCGATGATTCCGAATTTTCTCTAACAGGCAAGTCAACCTGTTGCCAATTACCATCTTTTTTTCATTTGGTTCTCGTGTATGTGAAATTGATTTATGCAGTAGAATACACGTCAAGAATTTGATTTCTTTCTTAGAAGTCCCACAGCGCCACTCCTTGATTATTTTCATATTCAATGGAATACGTGTTCAAGTATTCTCCAAAAACCATTCGAAACATAAAGATATTAAAAATTCAATATCTAAAATAGTATTAAAATTAAAATCTCTATTATATATTATATTAAAAATTATTTTTAAGCAATAAATTGTCCTAGTCCATTTGAATAAATAAGGTGACGAAATCTAGGCAAATTTCGATTACTAAAATTTAAATGAATAAATTAGCATGTATTAGTGTTTTCAAAAATTTAGATTATAAATGCTATTAAACATTTGATAAACATTAATGTCTTTCTAAATTTATTCCTAAGTAGCAGCTCTAGAAGCGGGATCTCTTATTCTCCGACTGTTCAATGATCTACTACAAATATTTTTAAAAAATAGTTAATAAAGTTTAAATGTATATTTATTAAGAAATAAAATTGATTAAATAATGAAATTGGATTTAGACTTTTTATATACAACCTTCAGATAACATCAATGTTATGAATATTATACCGGACTTAGTATCAGATTGAATTTTAGTACGGTACAGTATCGATACTGATTAATACTGAGTACCGTTTTGAGTAATTTTTTAAATTTATAAAATAGTTCTTAAAATTTTTAAAAATTACAAAATAGTTCATTGTCATATTGTACAGTTTTAGTTTATTTAATTTAACTTTTTTATATCTTATCCATTTTAGTTTATATATATATCTTTATTATATTCTAATTATTTCTATATATAATAATCACCTATATAATATATATATATATACACATAACAATTATCTAAATATAATAATTTATTGTAAAATAATGAAAATAGTTAAAAATTTTGTATTTTATCAAAATTTTGAATTATTTTTTTAGAATTGTTATTTTTTCACATTCCATTTTATTTTATATTTAATTAGACATAATCACAATTTTAATTTAATATATAAAATTAATTTAATAATTATTAATAAATATAA
>JANSVA010000009.1:24661177-24674911 GCA_025504915.1 Erythroxylum reticulatum | reverse complement strand
ATATTTGATCTTTCGTCTTCTTCATCTGTGTGGGACTTATAAATGTCACTGCTCTGTAAAATGTACTAGTGGCACGTTTTCCTTTTCTTAACCCTGTTATTATATATATATAGAAGTCGATACTTCTATTATTGTATTTTCATGTCTATAACTAGGCATTGAGGAATATATGAAGTTTGATCAATCGTTTCGTTCACTTTTTCTTTTTCTTGAGCACTCTCTATATTGGAAAACCTGGTTGAAGTTCACTTTTTCTTTTTCTTGAGCACTCTCTATATTGGAAAACCTGGTTGAAGTTGCATGTCTCTTTATTTAACTTTTAAGATCACACTTCTTATAAATCAATTGTCCATGGATCGTTTGCATGCCAAATACCTGTAAAAAAATAATGTTCTGGGAGATCGGAATGGTTGTCTGATCAAATTTTCATGTGGCAAGTGGTAATTTGATGTTTCATAAACTTAAATTAACTCTCACTTTGTACTAAATTTGGTGTGTTGTTATCTATGAAATAAAATTTTTCATTAATTTGTTATTAGTTAAAAATAAATAAATTATATGATTCTTTAAAAGATGGATAATTTTTAATTTTGCATTATTATGTATTTTTTGGAGTGAAATACAATTAGTTTGGTGTGATTACCGATAAAACAAAGTCCGCCTCATCCAAATATGTATCCAGAAAGAATGATTTTGGTAGCATATTACCCATTTAATATCTTTCAGTATTAATAAATACTTTAATAGAGTAAATGCAATTGTACATGAAGGTGAAACTCGATCATATTATTCAATATACAAAAATAAAAGGGTTAATTTCTTAAAAAAATTTAAATTTTACTTAATCTCGCAATATTAACCTAAACTTTAAAAAGTAATGCTAAAATACCTCAATTTTCAATTTGTTACGAATATAGTCGAACGTTAAGTTTTCCGTTAATGTCGTTGACGTGACAAATCATGCTAGATTTTTTACATGTCATGTAGCCTAATTTGTTCCAACTCATTTCTTTAAAATCAATCAAATTAAAAATTAATTAAATTAAAATACATAAAATAACTTTGTGTTTTCTTCCTTCTTGAGTCTTCATGATTAAGCACTCTCCTGCTCTCTTGTGATTGTTTGTGGACTATCACTCTTTTGTAATTGTATGTGGATTGTTACTGTCTCTGGTGTGTCATTATTGCCTTGCAGTTGGGCTTAATTAGAGTGTCTGTCTCCTATGATTGAGGGGTGAGTTCATCTAATCCTAAGTTAGATTGTCGTTGTTTGATATGTTGCCACAATCCTCTTTGTTTCTAAATTTCTCTCATTTTTTATGGGAAAAATTCCCTTTAAGTGTCTATATGAAGGTGCAACTTATATCATCATCTATTTGTTTATGTCTACTTGGTAGAGCTTTGTGGCTTAAGATCACAAGGAATGAGTTAAAATAAGGGTGAATTTGTCCTGATACATCCATGTAGTTGATGGATTCATTTCTTAAACCTAAGATTGTCTTCTAGTTATTTTCTATGCTTGAAAGTTCTTTTAATCTTAATCTAATGGTGTAATTCATTAATGAGTTGGTATGCTTCTTCCAGTACTTCTAGTTAAAGTGATTACAACAGGTAATATTGTTTGATATTTTCAACTTCATATGTACTATTACCAAAACTAGACGGCGAAACATTAAGAAATTTGAATTCTTTTGGTTAACATTGACTACAAGTAGTTTTAAAGAACATATGTTTCATGAATTCAGTGTTGTTGAATTTAGTTTTTTGATCTTCCGCAGATATTATCATTCATTTATTCAATTTCAAGCAACTCCAATTCTTTTCAATAACTATTTTGCTTCCTTCATATTGAAGCATCAACAGTAAACGTAGAGTTTTATAGATCAAAATCTTCCCAATAATTCAGTGTTCTATTCTTGAATTTTGTTTAGTTTTGTTGTTGAATTTGGTTAGTTAATTATGTCTTGACTTATTGTTCTTATTATTTTTCTAGAAATATCTTGTGATTCATCACGGAGGAAACATTTTTAATTTCAAAATTTTAAAATACTATATAAGATTAGTGGTACACAATAAACGAATTCTTATTAAATTCATCTTGGTCATAATTGTAAACATTTCTTAGTAATATATTACATACGTCTGAGTGAACCCATTTGTTACTAATTGAGGTTTTAGTCTTGTAATTGATTCATTTGCTCTATGCTTCATAGTGAGTGATAAAGCAAACACATGCAAGAGAGGGGTGAATTATGTGTGGTAAAAAATTTTCGCAAGTTCTTTCAATTCGTATAACAAACAGATCCTAGTTAAAGAATAAAAACAGGAGGAGCCTGTCTGATGATAAAGTCTTTTAAACGACAGGAGCCTGTTAGGTGATATAAGCTTTTTGTGATAGCCCTGCTAAACGAAAGAAGTCTACTGAATGATAAATCCTGTTAAAATAATTTTAAAACAGAAGGCGCGTATTAAAACTGAAAGGAATCTCTTGCAAGTTGAAAACAAAAGGAGCCTCTTATAAAAGTGAAGGACCCTCTTGCTAAAAAGAATACACACACACACACACAATATAATGCGAAAATTTAAAAGTTAAAGAGAGAGAGAAAAAGGATGCAACCGATTTATACTGGTTCTGCTTACAACCTAAGCCTACGTCCAGTCCCCAACTATCCAACTTGAATGTTTCACTATAAGAATTCGAGTATTAAATTTGACAAGCCTCTTCAAGCTCACAAGTACTTATTTTTCAAGGTTCTCCAACCTTCCACACTCGAAGTGTATAACAAACTTCTAAAAGCTAACAAAAAATAAAATCTAAATTCAAATATAAGTTCTCAAATAACAATTTCTCTCTTGATAGAGTGATTTCATTTTCTAAAGCACAATAAGAATGATATGACTCTCAAGAATGTAAATATTGCTCAAATGTTTTGAAAGTTTGTGTATGCTCGTTACTTCACAAGTGTTGTTGCTCTTTTTTAAATAGTCAACTTCTTCAACAAACCATTGCTTTATCTTAATTCTGAGTTGACTTTGAATTTTCAATATCATCTTTGTTGGAACAAAAATTTATGAAGCTAATTGTTCAAAAAGGTAAGATCCTCCCGGATGTTAATAAGGAAAGTTTACTAAGAAGGTTCCTGCATGAGAGGAAGTAATTTTCCTATAATTTTATTTCCTATAATTTCCTCTCTTACAAGAACCTTTGAAATAAATCCAATTTAAATTTTAAAATATTATATAGTTATCATCAAAATCTTTAAATATAAACCTTGAGCTAACAGTGAGAATCAATTTACATTCTATATATTTTTTATTCAAAGGTAGATCAATAAGCTCCAAACTTCCATTTTTGAACATGGCTTTCATCTTTTCCCCTATAGTTTTTTTCTTTCTTTCTTAAGATTGTTAATAGCTTCCTTCCAACCCTATGGTATAGGCATGGAATGTAAAGAAGCCAAGAAAGCTTTATAGGAAAGAGATAGTGAGTTATAAGAAATAAATTTAGAGATTGAATATTAAGGTTATGATCTAACTTCTTTCCTAACAATTATAGGAATGTCTTACAAAAGTTATTAAAATAAAAAATGAATCGTAAGTAGGAAAGATAGATTGATTACTTAGTTGCAAATGACTTAAGGCTACTGCGTTTGTTGTTTGGATAGGTAAAGAATTCAAATATTTTCTTATTAGTGAGTTATAAGAAATAGATTTAGAGATGGAATATTAAGTATATGATCTAACTCCTTTCTTAACAATTATAGGAATGTCTTAGAAAGGTCATTAAAATAAAAATGAATCATATGTGGGAAAGATAGATTGATTACTTAATTCTAAATAAGTTAAGGCTACTGCATTTGTCATTTATCTAGGTAAAGTATTCATATTTATTTTTATGAGCATATCTAATAAGATCAATTCTATCTAATCTCCTAATCGCTCTATTAATAGGTTCACTATTATATTCAATTCTTAATTTAATATATCAGTACATCTAGTTTATATTGTATATTACTCCTATAGCTAACCCCTATTAAAGGATGTTTTATGACTTTTTTCAATGATGGTTATTAATTCCTTTTAAAGAAACATAATGCTTCTATTGTTCTCACTGCTCTAGGTAGACTTTCAATTTTCTTTGTTAATGCTTCCACTTAAGTTTCCATGACTAGTTTAGTTGCAAACTGTAGTAGGTGAATTCAAGAGTTTAAATGACAGGGATTTCAACTACCTATTTATTAAATTGTATATTTTGTTATCTTTATATTAAATTATGGTATTTTGTTATTTTCTATATCAAATTCTATATCTTGTTTCAGTTTAATTTTCTTTTTGGTTTGATGAGGTGGGTGTAATTTCCTTTTTGGTTTGATGAGGTGCTTGTAATTTGATTTGTTGGAAACTAATAGTAAAATTCTTTGTAATGCAGATGTTGGTAAATTTTAAGTTTCATTATAGTGGGGTATTGAAGAAATGAAAATAACAAATATATTGGACGCAAGATCAAATGGAAGAAGGATATTGGTGTTCATAAACTTAGTATGTCAGTATTAAAAAAAAGTATCGAAAGATAAAGGCCATAGAGTTGTATCTATGTTGTAAAAATTTCCAGAACAGTCAATGAGATGTTTGAAGGAGTTCTCAATGCTTCAGTGTATGGAAGAATTGAAGAACGACGATGTTGAAATCTATTAGGAACATGGGTATGATAATCCTATAAGTGATGGTGAAGAGATTGGCTATGATATTGACAATAAAGAAGGGCTATTCCAACTTCAAGTGGAACAAGATGATGAAGATTTTATTATTATAGAGATGATTGAATCTGAAGATGATATAGTTGATAATGAAATTTATGCAATTGAAAATGAAGAATATGTTACTATAAAGCTAATAAGAAGAAATATTGGAAGAAGGTATGTAGTGGGTTTGAATGTGATGCTGTTGTGGATAAGATTGGAAGCAATGGAAAATGTAGCATTGAAGAGCGAAATTATTCGAATAATTCATAACGAGAAGTAGAAAGTTCACATGGTTGGTTTAGTGGGTATGAGGACAGTAATGTTAAAGTTTAATCACCGATATGTAGTGATGATAGTGGGTGCAAGACCTCTGATAGAAGGAATAAATGTGTTGTTTTTAAGCCAAAAGTGGATATGAAAGATTTTTAGTTTGAATTTGACATGAAGTTTAAGGATAAGGTTCAATTTAAGGAGGTAATCAAAAATTATACAATTACAAATAGATATGATGTTTCAAAAACAAGATCTAGTGTGGGAATGGAAGTTGTTTGTGATCCACAGTGTCCTTTTAGGGTTTATGCTAGTTGGATTGGAAATTTAAAAAACCGTTACAGTAAAGATATTAGAAAACAATCATACTTGCAAAATAGTGCAAATAAATAAGCAAGTTAGTAAGAAGTGGATAACAAATCAATTCTTACACAAGTTTAAGAGGAACTCGAACTAATCAATTAGCAAGATGATAGATGATCTATAAAGGAAGCATGTATTACAAATGACTAAATCTCAAGGTTATAGGGCTAAATGGGAAGCTATTATGATGCTATAAGGATTAATGAAAGGACATTATGCAAAATTGTGGTCTTATGAGCAAACATTGCGATAAGTTAATAAAGAAGGCCAACTCATCATCTAAAATGAACTTGATAAAAAGTATATACAACCATTATTTAAGAGGTTTTACATGGAATTTAGTGCTTGAAGTATGGTTTCCTTGGTGGTTATCGAAAAATAATAGGTCTTGATGGATGTTTTTTAAGACATTTTTTGGAGGTGCTTTGTTAGCTATAATTGGGCGTGATGGAAACAATCATATGTGCCCTATATGTTGGACTATGGCTGAGGGAGAGAATTATCAATCTTGGCATTGGTTTTTAAGTCTTCTTGGTGATGATTTAAACATTAGTGGGAATTCATGAACATTTGTAAATGATTAACAAAAGGTTAAAATTCTAATATCGATACTATTTATTAGTAAATATGTTTTGAATTATTATATTACGTTATAATGTTTTGTTTTTCTTTTTATTTCAATGTTTAGTTGATGCATTGAAGAATATCTTCCTAAAAGTAGACCACTAAAAATGCCCCTCCATATGTATAGCAATTGGTCAAAATTGCATAAAAGCCCTACATAAAGGGGTTTATTTGGCTAGCAGTTAATTGTACGAGGGAAATAGAATTTGATGAAATAATGGAGCAATTGAAGAATGTATCAAAAAAGGCTTAAAATGACTTTAAAGCAAGGAATCATAAAATTTTTATGAAAGCATTTGCCTGCACAAGGCCAAAGTGTAAGATTGCTCATAACAATATATCAAAGGCATTTAATGGATTCAACTGTGAAGCATGATTAAAAAGCTTGATTAATATGCAAGAGGATATTCGAGTTGCTTTAATGAAATTCATGAAAAAAGAGATATGATGATCAAATCCACAGATGAAATATGTCTAAGGGTGAGAAAGAAGATAGAGACTACATTATGGGAAGCAAGGCACTGTATCATTAGGACAAACGGAAGTTTTAAGTTTGAAGCAATGTATTTTGCAGAAAAGTTCATTGTTGATTTACAAGCAAGAAAATGTCACTATAGACTTTGGGAATTAATGGGAATCCCATGTTAGCACCCATTTGCTTGTATATCAAATTAGAGGGAGGATATTAATAGGTGATACTATAAACATGAGTGTTATTTGAAGAGTTGTCACTATGTTATGAAACCCAAGAGGTCTAAAATTTTGGCTGAAGACTAAAAACTTACAACTCATATTACCTCATTTGATTAAAAAGAAGCTTAGAAGACTAAAGAAGGGATAAAGATGAAGAACCGCATAATCCAAAAAAAGTTGAGCAAAGTTGAGTACTCATAAGATGTCAACATTGTTTGAAGTTGGTCACAATAAGAAAGGACGCAAAAATAAGGGTCAAACCTTCAAGACAACCTAAAATTGCCGAGGTAATTGTATACTGATGTATAATTATGTTTGTGATAAATATTCTTTAAATATCTGATCATTCACTTCAAATTCTATGTGTATAATATAAAAAAAAGAGGAAGAAAACCAAAAAATATGACATCTACATCCGGCATTGCCAATGGTGCAAGAAGAAGATATAGACAATCAGTATCTATAGGACCAATACTATAACATCTACTTTACGAAAGGAAAAGAAGGAGGTGAGTGAATATTCATTTTTAGTTTTATTTTTTCCATCAACTTTTAATAAATCATAAACATTTATATGTATATAGACTTCCCAAGGATATGGAGTAACATTTGGAGAAGTTAGTGGGGACAATTATTTTATGGTATGTTACCAAATTGCTAAATTTGGATAATTTTTTTGTTATTTATTCCTACTTAATCATAATATACTTTCCGTTTATGAATGTTTTATAGATGGGTGGAAGTCAATGTCAAATGTTCGAATCAACTCAAGCTTCTCAAAATTCAAATCCTCAAAGAACAACTACAACCTAGAGGAGATACAAATTAAAGGCTAAAAAACAACTCCAACAAAATGTCAAATTACTAATGGTGAATAAATAGCAAAGTGAGCCATACTTGAAATATATGTTGTCATTTTGATATGTATTTCAACCATGTGTTATGAGATGAATATGAATATGTTTTTGACACTTTGTTCTATGATTTGGATATAGATAGGGATGTTTGACTATAGTGGATAATTTGCTTTAATATAGATATAAATGTTAGACTGTCTTAAATAATGATTTGGATATGGATATTAGTCATTTTCAATTGCCACAAATTACATGTCTAGCTTAATGAAATCTCTTATCCTTTACATTTCAAAAGAATTTTGCTTTCGAAAGCCATCATTTCTGTATTGGTATATTAACATTACTAGTATGTCAAAGAGAAAAGAAAAATGTAGGCCAAAGAATATAGTTACTATAATCATAACTTGTTTAAATATTAATAATATTAACTTAAATATATAAAAACATCATGTTTTAATTATTATAGATTTCTTATGTTTGCAATGAGTATGGGCAACATATCAAGAATATAAGAACTAGGACCATCAAATGGTCAAGCAACAATAAGTGATCTCTCATAATCAAATACAATGAGAACAAATCATGCACATGATAGAGGCCTATTAAATGCAACTCCTTCCCATTTTGTTTTACTCTTTCATAGATTGCCAGATTGAGTGTGAGCTAAATATTAAAGAGTACTAACAACTTGATGAAACAAAGCAGGATCATCAAAGTGGTGTGAGCTATCAGTGGCTAAGATGCTATTTACACATTTCAAAAGACCTAAGATATACTTAGATTGAGAGAGATGGAGACAACTTTTCAACCAAGTCACCTCCACACCGAGAAAATATGTGAGAGATCCCAAGTCTTTAAGAGCAACCTGCACGTTAAGTTGATGAATAATGGACCGAATGAGTTGGATGAAGGAGCCTGTTAAAATTAGATCATCTATATAAACAAGACAATAAGCAAGCTGGTCCCCAGAAGAATAGATAAAGAGTGAGCTATCTGCTTTAGAGCCTTTGAAACCAATCATCTGCAATGCCTGTGAAAGACAAAAATACCATATTCATAGAGCCTGTCTTAAACCATATAAAGATTTTTTTAGAAAATAAACATCGTTAGACTTAGTACGATCAACAAAGCCTTGTGGTTGCCCCATGTAAACTGACTCCTCAAGTGTGCCACGTAGAAAGGCATTAGACACATCTAATTGACGAATCGACCAATTAGAGTTAACTGCAATGGATAAAATGAGGCGAACATTAGCAGGTTTGATGACCAGACTAAACGTCTCAATATATTCTACACCTGGCCACTGGTGGAACCCTTTCGCCACGAGTCGAGCCTTAAAGCGATTAATTGACCCATCAGGCTTGGTTTTGATATAGAAAATCCATTTACAACCTATCACATTAGAAGCTTGTGACCATGGTACCAAATCCCATGTACCATTAGATATTAAGGCATCAATTTCCTCAGACATTGCTTGTCTCCAGATTTGTAGTTTGGTTGCCTTAGTGTAAGACATTGGAGATGTGAGAACAGTGGAAACAGCTTGGTAAGCTTTGGGTTTCAGATTACTAGTTTTTAATCTAGTCACCATAGGATGGTGGTTTTGTACAAGTGAGACATTTGGAACACTGGTTGATGACAAAGTATGGGATATTGGTGATTCTGGCATTGTAGTAATGGGAAAAGGTGATTGTGGCAAAATGGATGAATGTGTACCATAAGTTAAGGACAATGAGGACGTTGCAGGTGATAAGGGTGTAACACAGGGCAAGGGTAAGAGTGGGGTGGATGTTGTTGGTGAAGTGGTAGTCTTGATAGGCTGGCTAAGAGAAAAATAAAGTGGAGGTGGGCACTAAGAATGGAAGATTTACCATCACTTTCTTTGAATAGAGAAACCTATTCATCAAACAAAACATGGCGTGCGTAAAAAATCTTATTGGTGGACAACGACAAGCATTTATACCCTTTGTGAAGTAGACTATAACCAAGAAAGACATATTTTGTTGAACAAGGTTCAAGTTTATTCTTAGTATAACGATGGAGCCAAGAATTACAACAACTGCCAAAAATTTGTAAGGACTGATATTCTGGGCTACATTGAAAAATTATTTGATAAGGTGATTTATGGTTTAGTTTGGGACTTGGTAAACGATTTATGGTATAAACAACAGTGGCAAAGGCATGATCCCAAAATTTCGGTGGTACAAAGGAATGATATATACGCACAACCAGTTTCAGTAATGTGCCTGTGTTTTCGTTCAGCACATCTATTTTGTTTAGGAGGGTGTGGGCAAGAGCTACATTGACTAATTGCATTTTCAGCTAAATAATGATGTAAGGCTTGGTATTCACCTCCCTAATCTGATTGAAAACATTTTATTGGTCTTTCAAAAAAGTTTTCATCAATAGCCCGAAATTTGACAAAGCAATTAATGACATCAGACTTTTGACGAAGAAAATAAATCCATGTGTATTTAGTAAAATGATCAAAAAAATGACATAGTACAAAGAACCATTGGAAGAAGCAATTGGTGTAGGGCCCCATAAATCTGAACATGTTAATTATAATGGTGCTTTGATAGTATAATTCCAATCAGGAAAAGGTAACTTATGAGATTTACTAACACTGCAAGTTTTACATAAAGATTTATTCACTTGAGAACTAACAGGCAATTTATTCAAGGACAAAACTTTATTAATAGTCTTAGAACAAGCATGGCCTAAACGGGCATGCCAAGTAGATAAAGAAACAGAATGACTGGCAGGAGGAATTTGATCAGATGCAAGCTGATAAAGTCCATCTTTAATGTATCCCCAGTAGAGCAGCTGCTTTGTTTTGAGGTCTTTAATGGTAAAACAAGATGGGAAATTTTCAGTGGAAACATCATTAGCATTAGTAAACTTAAGCATATAGATCATGTTAGACTGAGGGACATGAAGAATATTATTCAAAGAAAAACGATGATAATTAAGTGATATATGATTAGAACCAATATGAGTAATGGGTAAGCTTTTACCATTGATGAGAGTTACTTCATCAGTGCCTAAATATTCAGAATGAATGCCCAGATTTTCCAATTCAGAAGTTAAGTGATGAGTTGATCCAGAATTGATGACCCATGGCTTAGAAGCATCCGGAGAAGAAGTGTATTTGGATGTTAGTTTAGAATTGTAATAACTGGTGTTGTTGAATTTGGGACTTGGGCATTGTCTTCAGGCGTGACCTTGCTCACCACAATTATAGCAAGTTAGAGAAGAAGGATCCCTATTTGTGGAATTGGAGCAACCACGGCCAAAATTAGATTGATAACCTCCATGTCAATTACCACGACCTCTGTCTGGATTTCCGCCAGTGGTAGTGTGATGAGTATTAAAGTGTGCCACAACAGGAAGGTTAAGAGAATCAATTGAACTTTGAAGTTGCAATTCTTAAGAGAGAATCAAGCCAAACAAATTGTCAAACGAAACAGCAGTTAACTGAGATTCAATGTTGCTAGTGAAGAGTTTGTAATCAAAACCAAGACCACGCAAAATGTGATCAACAAGATCATCTTCAGTGATAGGAGCACCGTGAGTAGCCAGCTGATCATAAATTCTCTTAGCACGATCCATATGCGTGGTGATTTGATCATTACCTCAAGATAAAGCATGAAGAGCATTTTTTAGAGTTCGAATCTATGCTCTAGAACCAGAAGCATAAATGGCTTGTAGATGTGACCAGGCCGTAGAAGCAGTAGTGACTCCAACAACTTGAGAAAGAATTGCCTCAGAAAGAAAACCCAAAATCCAACTCAACACAATTTGGTTGTTCAGATACTAAGAGGTATATTCAAGATTCATAGCATTGTTGATTTCTTTAGGAGGTAGTGATTTTGATCCATTAATATGATGTAATAACTGATGACCAGAAAGGACATAAATTACTTGAGTTTTCCAGAGAAGATAATTCGAAGAAGTGAGTTTGATGGTAATTTGATGATGTGCTGATGGAGGGTTAAGAGACATGAGAGATGAGGACTCTGTTGTCATGACGTAAGAAAGAGAGAAATAAAGAAAGAATGCCGAGAAAGAAAGAAGAAAAATAGAAAATTGGGTATTTAAACCTTAAACTTTGGCTCTGATAGTATGAAAATTAAGTATAGAAGATAATAAAAGACTTGCACACTTTTGTATTAATCTGTAAATTATTTATAAGATATAGATTGAAGATCAAATCTCCGTAAACGAGGGATTGATACAATCAAATTTAAATTACAAAAGAAATTATACAATTTGGATACAATAGAAAAATCTGCAGGTAGAGAAGATATAGGAGCATGTTACAAATCTTCCTTAATAAACTGATTATAGCAAAGTTGGGCGATGAAAATGTGAAAATGTTGCAGATAATTATTTATTACTAGACTTTTGCGACTACTTGTTCGACGATATTTTAACGTCGCAAAAAACGTTTTGTGACAATATGTTGTCTTTTAATCACGAAACTAATCGTCGCCAAAACCGTCTTTTATTGTAGTGCTGGTATTGCAGTAAACTAAACATTTATAGCACCCCCAGTCTAATGTACTTTACTATATCTTAATGTTCCAAATAATTAATCAAACACTTTCCTCACGTATGAACACAGGCTCATGACTTTCCTGATGACCTATAATGTTTTTCAGTGCCGAAATTGAATAGTAAATGCCCGTGCTCTCTCTCGTATGCTCACGAGTTACGTAAGTCGATAGACTCCTAAATTACGTTATAACAAGGCTTCAAGGGATTAGTTAATGTAGTTTCAGTTGAACCGTTCCTTGACTTACTTGGTCTCGTTAGGTGGGAAGCTTCCGACATGGAGATCCATCGAATCATTGGGCCCCAAGATGTCCAAACATCTGTAGCCATTGGATCAGTTATCGAATCCATACGTATAACAAGTCAAAACACTATCTACGTAACCTACCTTAGAACGACGACTACCTAATCTGTAAGTTATAACCAAGTCCATCTTTATTCCCATCACAAGATGGAGCGGTTTAACAAACTCCTCTCTTCAACATTCCATATATATAAAGATCAATTCAACCAACAGCTACACAAGCACAAGCTCTTATCGCTAGCTACTACTCCACTTGCACACATGGGGAATTACATTACATACTGTTCTCCGAATTCCACCGGAAAGGTGATACTTTCAGACGGCAGAGTTCATGAGTTTGAGACCCCTCCCACGGCGGCTGAGCTAATGCTGGAGTATCCGCAACAAGTAGTTGTGGAGTTCCACTCTCGTTTGACTGGAAAAAGACCGACCCCATTACCAGCTGACAAGAAGCTAGAGACCAAGAAGTTGTACCTAATGCTACCCATGAAGAGAGGGAAGCCGCCATCATTATCTACAGAGGAAGCCAGACATGTGATTTGGACTGCAAATTACGTTTTAAGGTCACGTTCTATGTTGTCCGCGTCGAGATTTTTGCCGTTATTTGCCAAGATATGTCCCGCGGGTATTGGAGAAGAACTAGGACGCCAGCTGATTCAACCAAAGAAAGAATATGACAAGGAGGAGAAGCCAGTGGAGAGGTGTGGTTCGTCGGAGTTTTCACCGGATATTCTGGATGGTACGGTGCCGGAGTATCTTAGTAGGCAGATTTCGGGTAAAGGGTGGAAACCTAGTCTTGATACTATTAAGGAGAAGCAGGTAGAAAGGAAGGTACTTCACTGGCTGTTTTGAAGAGTTCTTCAATCCTGTGACTTGTGCTATAATATTATAATTAAACTCGTAGAATTTGTCATCGGCCACTTGTCGCCATGCAAGGAATTACATGTCTATGCGTTCTTGTTTTGACCAAATTTGGAAAATGTCTCAGGAAATTATCTTTTTACCAAAAGACCCATTTTGATACAAAGAAATTAGATTTTCCTTTATTAAACTAAATTAAAATTGTCATCTCTAATCGTAGGATTAGAAAAGTTATACATTTAATAATCCTTTTTATTTGGAAACAATCGTCCTTGTAGTCAATGCTCGCTTGATTTCTTCTGGTACAACAGCTTGTTTGTGTCCTCCTTGCTGATTTTGTGTTACTACCGCTTACTTTCCTTCTGTGATTTACCCTACATGTATACAGGTCGTTGACGAGCTAAAATCATCTTTGTTTGTCTCAAAGATAAACTTAATCTACGATACAGAATTAGAAGGGAAA
>JANSVA010000009.1:24644680-24661077 GCA_025504915.1 Erythroxylum reticulatum | reverse complement strand
AGAATAAAACATTGGTTTAAAATTGAATACAATTTTAATAAATAAATATTGGTTTACAAAATAAAATTAAATTTATTAAAAATTTATTTATTTATTTATTTTAATTTTATGAAATTTTTTAATAAATATATACAATTATTTTACCTTCAACTTTTATTTAAAATGTATTATTGTTAATGTCAATAATAAAAGTATAACTATATTAATATCAACAATTAGATAAATTCTATTTTCAATAAAAATAAATTTAAAAACCTAGAAACCAACCTAAGCGTCATTATCTTCTTCCACAAATTCATTGACTCGTCTCGAAGCCTTAAAGTTGGGATTGTTAACCCTGTATAAACCATGCTTACGTCCCAAACTCCCAATAAAAGAGATGTGAATCTGAAAGGAACAAAAGAGAATATAGCAACTACGTACAAGTGAAAATTGCGACCGAATGCTCACATTTTATGGCTTGTAAATTGGAGTATACTGAATGGAACATGAACCATAAAATTCTGTACGTAGGTTTAAATTAAACCTCAAACTGTTCCCTGTTTTTTCAAAAACTTTCCTTACGTATATATTTAACCCAAAATTGACCGTCTCAAGGCAATTTGTTTGTTGAATGCTGATTTGGGTTGGCTTAAATTAATTGTTATAGGTACCGTTCCGTACTAATAGAAGAACGGTGCTAACAAATTTTTAGGACTAAACTGCAAACATAAAAAGTTTTTGGACCAAATTGAAAATTTTTTTTGTCATGTTCCATTTGTAACCATTAACCCATGTATAACCCATGCATGCCTGTCTCACTGGGACATCCTCACTGTCTATCTTCACGCTTCCTTCACCATGAGACTGTCGCCGCTCATTAGGACCGGACTGGACCATCACTGCTCACTCATTCGACTCCAATCTCCACTGCTCGCTAACTGCTGCTCATCTCCACATCATTGCTATAGGTACCATTCTGTACCGATCCAGGAGAACGGTATCCAAAATATTGATATCGTATTAGCTATAGATCACAATCGGTACTAACCAATTTGAATTCCCGAATTTTTCTAAGGACTAAACTGCAAATTTAAAATTTTTTTGGACCAAATTGAAAAAAATTTAAACCCTAAACCTAAGGACACCAACAGCAACAATTCCTTCATTTCATACACACTTCACTCTTCTTCACCGTCGTCATCGCCCTTCACTCTCTCTTCCAACCACTGAACCACACTCGCCCGTCTTGTTAGGACTTTTCACTATCTGCTTCACTGTATGTCTTCATTCTTCCTCCACTACGGGACTATCACTGCTCGCTCATTCAGCTCCACTCTCCACCGCTCATTGGTCACTGCTCGTCTCCACCATCACTATTGCTCATCTCCATCTGTCCACTATCATACATATTGCAAACTACAGAATCCAAAATTCCATATTCATCTGCATATGGTTGAAGTTGAACCGACCTGACCTGATCCAACCTGTACTAATCCGACCCAACCCAAGTTGGCTTGAATTAACTTGGTTACAAACTTGCAATTTGTCTAAATTTTTGTGTGTCTTAGGTTACTCTTCTGCTCTAAATTGTAATTGCATTGTATTTTAGTTGTATCATATGTGTATATTTTGAATGGTTTATAAAATATATATTGGACAATTTGGGTTTAAAAGTTGAAACTAATTGTGTGAATTGTATATATTTCAATAATATTTAGTTTAGTAAATAAATCATCTTTTATAATCTTTTATTTTCTTTAGTTTTATTTTTTAACTAGGATTAATAATTATGCTGACTTAGTTTCCTGTGAGATCAATACTATAAAGTATTTCAGTTTTAATACCTTACTACAATTGACTATGTGCATTTATTAATTTAATTGATCAGTGATGTAATATCTAACGTTAAAGGGACACATATAAACCTGGAATAGAAGTTAGGTGTGATTAGGAATAAAGGAGAAAACCCAGAGTTTACAAGAAAATATATGAGAATCTTAGCAACATTAAGATGGCTATATCTTCATTTAAGGGTAAGATGATCTTAAAGCTTATTTAGCCTGGAAGAAAAAGATAGGATTGAACTTTGACTATTATAATTACTTTAAGGAGAAGAAGGTAAAGCTTATAGTAGTAGAGTTTACCACTTATATCATAATTTGGTGACATTAGATGTTACTAATAGGAGAAGAAATCATGAGCGATCCATAAAGACTTGGAATAAATTGAAAGTTTTAACGAAAAAGAAGTTTATGCCAAGTCATTATTACAGAGGTTGATACTAAATAAGACATTATTTGGGCTACCTCATGTTTAAGATTATGTCTTCTAGGAACTTTAACTCCTACATCTAGTAAGGAGCATAAGTTGGGCTATGACTGTGTATGAACCTGTATTCAACTAAAGATGAATTTTTTGCCCTTAAATCTTCACCAACTCTAGCTCTTATAGTTAAATCAAGTCTCTGTATAATAGATCCTCTATATTGACTAGTCGCATTTGTATTAAACCTAACTCTTTAAGAAGATTCATCCTCCAATATTCAACTTCTAACAAAAAGATAATTTCTCTAAAACCACGAGAATTTAGAAGAGGTTTGGATGCTTTAGAAGCTTAGTTCAGTTTGGTAAAGAGTGCCCATTTAACCCATAAAAGTTTTTAGCCATATAATGACTTCCCCAATTATATGTGACTAATTATATAAGAATTACATCACATAATACCTCATCTTTATACTTTTAATAGAAAAAGACACCAACACTTGCTTGTTTACTTTATTTTTTTGTATTAATAAGATAGTGTAGCTTATTTGAATTTAGATGCTTCACATTTGGCCAACTGAATGTCTTTACATGTGTGATGTTACCTACATTATTGCAACTGCATTCATTAATGAGCATATTACCTTGTTAGGAAGATGTTTTCTTATTACTAGTTTAACTCATTCTCTTTCATCTAAAGACTTAACAATCTCCTAGAAGCAAATATATCACCTTTAATAATATACCAAACTCTACTATCACTACATTTTCTAAGTGTTGACATAGATTCTTTTTCACTTGGATCATTTTTATCTTTAGTATTGTTATATTACTTAGATTTTGGTTTGCATTGGCTTAAACTCTAGGCTCCTATTCACATTAAACTCCTCTCTTTGGCCTAAATCTTTCCTTTTCAACCTTGAAAGCTAGATCGATTTCATCAACACTTTTATGATTATTCTTTTCAATAACTTTCACTGAAGGTGTTGTGATG
The DNA here is from genome assembly GCA_025504915.1 of Erythroxylum reticulatum. Taxonomy (NCBI): domain Eukaryota; kingdom Viridiplantae; phylum Streptophyta; class Magnoliopsida; order Malpighiales; family Erythroxylaceae; genus Erythroxylum; species Erythroxylum reticulatum. The sequence goes on along the minus strand of JANSVA010000009.1, from coordinate 24,657,840 downwards.
CAAGCATAGGTAGTCCAAAATAAGAGTTCCATTGCATGTAGGCTTCACAAGAGCTGGAAATAGAAGAAATTTAAAGGTAAAACATTTATTTATAGCTGACTATGGTCCCTAACAGATGCATAGCTTATATATTGTTTATCTTTAAAAACTATAGTTAGATCCACGATTTACATCCACAAGTGTGTTTGAAGTTATGCCTAATACTACAAAGATACTTCATGATCCACAGTAACTAAACATGGGCATAAATATCAACCAAAGGGTCTTAACATTTCTGTAGTCAGCATAACATGGCTTACAGTCATGTCCAAAATTGTGCACAACAAAAACCTTTTTTTTATGCTTAATATTTAAGTTATGTCACTTTTTAGTTTAAGAACTTTTTATATGTTTGTTCATTAAGAGTTGTCAAAGCTTTTTTTTTTCCCTATTCTTCATAAAACTTTGAACTTATCAAAGAATTTCTTTTTGTGGCATTTAAATACTTTATGAATTTGGACCTTTATTCTTTATAATCAATGGGTCAATTTCCTTATATATTTGTTTTACCTTTCTTGAGTTTGGTTCAAACTTTTTAATAGGTTTTTTAAGGATATACTCTGATATGAGTTCATATTAGTTAGTATTAGAGTTTGGCTCTGAATCAAATGTGGTTGTCCTTTTAATATATGCTTTTATATCATTATCCTCTCAATTTTATTTGTATGTCGTTAAAAAAAGAAATCACATTCCTTGTGATTTTGTAATTCCTTCCAATGTATATGCTTCTTATAGCTATAGTATTTAAAAAATGTCAGCTTCTTCTTTAAAAGTCTTTTTTAATTATTCATCTTATGTTAGGGGGATATATCTCTACTTTTGTGTTAGAGTTTCTTCATTTTCAATTCTTTTCTTTCATACCATTTATATCAATTGTTCATGCACTTATGAAAAGAAAAGAAATGAAAGAAAAGAAAATAGAAGAGAAGAGAAGAAAGAAAAGAATTTTTACATGAGGAACTGTGAAAGGCAATTTATTTGCTAACTTTTTCTTGTAGCTTTCAAATATGTATTCTAAAGGTGTTTCATCACCAAATAACAAGAACGATAACTCGTATTTTATATAGATCTATAATAATAGTTTGAGAGGATAAATATGAATTTTAGCAAGATTAGAAATCAATTGGTGTTGTGAGATACTTAGATAGTCAATTTACAAAAGGCAATCACTAAGAGTTCCTAATATATATCAACAAAAAAAGGGAGTTGATCTAGCATTTGAGACTGAAGGGGATATTTAGATCTCAACACGTAGTTAGATATAATTGGGAGCAATAAAGAGTACCCAGAGTTCATAAGGGAATCTAATCAATATCAAAATGGTTATACCTTTTTTTAAGGTTAGGAATAGTCTTGAATTTTATTGGATTGGGAGACAAAGATAGAATTGATTTTTGACTTTCATAATTACTCTACGGAGAAAAAAGTAAAACTGACAATAATAGATTTTTTTATTATTTCATAATTTGGTATAATTAAATTGTTACTAATAGGAGAAGAAATTATGAGCTACTTAAGAAACTTGGACTGAATTGATGGCTCTTATAAGAAAGAAAATTGTACCAAGTTATTATTATAGGGATATGTCACAAACAGGCATAACAACGGTCCAGGCTTGGCCTGACCTCCCATAAAGTGACCTTATCTTATGTGGGTAGCCCTAAAATAATATTTTTAATAGGATAAGGTCATGTCTTTTGAGCCATGTTTTGGGCCAAACTTCTAAGTCTAAGCATGATCAACCTAAGTCTGGTTTTTTGACTTTATATTGAATTTAACAAAAATTGCAATACCTAGATTTAAATGTTACAGAGTCTTACTCAATGATCAAAAAGTGTGGAAACTATCATAAGGGTATGAAAGTAAACATGATCTGAGCTAGTATGGGCAAAAAGAAGTGACTATTATAAGGTTCTCGAATGTTCAACAAAGATATAACTAATGTAATATAATTATAATGCTACATAGAGTTTTAAAAAATAACGCTTATGGTTATGAAGTTCGAAACATAACTAAATAGAAAAGGAATAACAAAATAACCCACTAGAAATAGTGATTCTTAGAGGCTCAATTAGCACAAGAATGGTAAGGGTTATTTTGAAGCAAAAATTGAGTCATCTAAAGATAAGAATGATGTCTATAGTTAAGGCATCTATGAATTTGATTCTCAACCCTTTTGAAATAGAGATATTAAATGTTTTTAGTATTTAGAAATACGGCATGTTGAATCCCAATTCCAAAATAAAAGGGTTATAATCATAAAGGATGATGGAAAAGTGGAAAGTGCTAGTCATTAGGATAAAGAGAAAGTTATACCACCACTTAACGGGTTTAGTGATGAGGGTATTTAGCATGTTATTAAGGGTAAGATATTTGTTATTAGAAGGGCATTAAGTCTTTAAATCAGAAAGGATAATTTAGAGCCACAAAGGAATAATATATTTTGTCCTAGATGTCATATTTATGACAAGGTATATAATATGATCATAAATAAAGGGAGTTACAATAACGTAGCCTACCTTTGTAGAGAAATTGATTTTGCCTATTAGAAAACATCTATAGCCATACAAGCTTCAATGGATAAATGAATGTGGTAAGGTGAAAGTCACTAAACAAGTTCTAGTTTCCTCCTCGATTGGTAGATATTATGACGAGGTGTTATATAATGTGGTGCCTATATATGATGGATAAATTCTCTTAATGAGATCTTTGGATTTTCATAAAAGGGCCATAATAGATGAGCTCTACATATAGGTATTCTTTCATCATAAATCATAAAACCATTAGTCTTGTACCTTTAACACCTAAGTAGGTCTACAAATACTAATTGAGATTAAAAAAAGAGTTATAGCAAGAAAAACGGACGAAATATAATAAGTGTTCTTTATACTAACCATCCCATATTTGTACCTTTATGTAAATTTTCTTTTGATGTAAATGAAGATTCAAGGACAAATCATTTAAAGAGTGGGATTGTGATGTAAGAATGGGTAGTCTAAATAGTAAGTCTATTGCATGTTGGCTTGAGATGATCACAAAGGCTAAAGTTAGAGAAAATTTAGAGGCAAAACATTTATATCAAGCTAAATATGATCTATAACACAGATGTGGCTCATAATATGTCTTCTTTTAAAAGTTATAGACAAATCTTTGGTTTAAATCCATTTATGTTACAGGTTGGAATGGGCTCTCATATTAATGGATTTTTTGTATCAGTTAGTTTACCAAAATTCTCTTGACAAAAAGACACCACTTTGTGGAAAATTATTAGGTATGAATATGTTAGACACTTGTGATTCGATTGGTGATGATCAACTTCTCTCATAATGATATCTATGTTACCTAGTATTGTCATAATATCAGCCAACCAATTTCTCCATAGATATAATAGAATCTACAATCACCAAACACAAATGTGGACATTAACTATGTGAAATTAAAGTTTTTATAGTCAGTATGACTAGGCCTACAGTCACAAACCATATTGTTCCCATTAAAATCCATACTTTTAGGTTTAGTATTTAAGATATGTTCTCTTTTATTTTTAGAAGTTTTGAGATTGTTTATTGAGAGTCACCAAAGCTTTTTTCCCATATTCTTCACAAAACTTCAAACTTATCAAAAAAAATTTATGGCGTTCAAATGATTTTTAGTTCTTTATAATCACCAGGTCAGTTCCATATGTATCTATTTTAGCTTTCCTAGGTCTGATTGAAACTTATTTATAGGTCCTATAATATATGTTGTTAGATAGGTTCGCATGATGTTAGATAGCATATAGTAGGTCTCTTCTCATTAGGAACTTAAGGTTTTTTTCCCCCTTTGTCATTTCTCAAGTTAACAAGATTGTCTTACCAACATGTCATTCACGTTATTAAGCATTATATTCATCCTCTCAAATTGTTGCAACATCACCTATATAATGTAAATGTTGTCTTTCTCCTCCTTTGATGTCGAAACTCACTTAGTAGACATATTTGAAATCTATAAAAAAAAGTTAGTACATAAATTTCCTTATGCTTTGCCTTATATGTTTACTCTTAAAAAAGAAAAATCAATTGTAGTTCTTCTTTCATAAGTTCTTTAAAGAAATAAACAAACTCAAAAAAAATTTAAACATGTAAAATCCAAAAAATCAAGAACTTAAAGAACTATACAAACTCAAACAAAAATTTAAACATGTAAAATCCAAAACCTCAAGAACTATTGGTCAACATGAGGAAAAAAACCTCACGGATTAAGCTAGAAATATGAAAATTGAATATGACAAAGAAGATTAGCAAGAATTTCAAACTGTATTTAGTAAAGGGTTCATGCACATTGGATGTGTTTGATACTTCTTTATTGGTCATGGAGTAGTATGGGTTTGATGCAAATTTAATTTTGAACAAGTTGATGAATCACCCAAATTGTTTTGAGGCAAAAATTCTCTGGGAGAGTTTAGTTTCATATTTATGTAGTAAATATGAAAGCCGCCTATTTATACAGAACATCTTGAAATGATCTTTCAGAGGGAATATTGCAACTGAAGTAAATTGGTAAAATGGAGCATCTGCTATTTAATTCCTTTAACCTAACCTACCAATATTTCTATGGCAAGCCTACATATGGACAGGATGTGCTCTGAAAACTTGATTTTGCATATGGCTACCTTGTGATTTAGTTTAACCTTGAAAATTTGCTAGTAGAAGGATTACTTTCCTGGAGGAAGGATACTTGAAAATTGTGGAGAGAGAACGAAGTGGCATTAGCCTTTGCAAAATTGCATTTATCTAATTTAGTTTGTCCTTCATTGATTAATCTTATTAGGGTTACACCTACTTGACATTGCTCTTATTTTGCTAGCTCTGCATTACTTACACACTTGAATGGAAAACTGTGGTCAAGATATATATTATCTCATAATATTATAATCTGATTGTAGTCTGATTCTATAGATTAGATAGTAGTATCTTAGAGATAAACATTATCCTAAGATTATCTTCTATATCTGTATAGATTATCTAGCCTGTTCTATACTCCTATTCATGTATTTATGTACTACATTCTCTTAGTAATACAATATAGAGCAAATAAGCTCTTATTCGTATGGTATCAGAGCCATGTGAAAGAATAGTGAAATTGAGGACTCAACCCTGACAAGTCAAATAGACTTCCAATCTTGAGGGATCCTCCACGGCAAACCCAAACCAGACTGGAGGTCAGTTATCGATGACCTTTAGTCTTAAAGGAGTTTTGATTGTCATCTAAACTGAATGGAACGAACTATTAGGAGTAGGTTTAAGCTATGAAACTCATGATTGGAGAACGCAAGAAGTCGAGCTTTATCATCGGAGATGGAAACGTTCCAGAACTAACGAACTTGTAAGCTGCCAACAGTGGGAGATAGACAACTCCATGGTCTTGTCATGGCTTATCAATACCATGATACCACCGATCAAACACATCTTTATGTTTCTACTAACAACTCGAGAAATCTAGAAAGGTGTGCAGCAATTATACTCTGATGGAGAGGATGCATCACGAATCTACGAGATAAAAACAAAGTTGTGGAAAATGAAACAAGGTGACATAGAAGTTATAAAATATTGGGTCGAAATGGTAGCATTGTGGCATGAACTTAACCTTCTGTCAAATAAAGAGTGGAGGTGCAAGGAAGATGCTGTGATGTACAACTAGATAATTGAAAAAAAAAGTCTTTGAATTTTTGTTGGTCTCAACAAAACGTTGGAAGATGTCTGTGGAAGAATCCTAAGTAGAGTTCCTCTGCCAACAACTAAAGAAGTTTTTGTTTGAAGTTAGGAGGGAAGCAACAAGGAGGTAAAATCATGCTAAAAGAGGAGCCAAAAGAAGAACAAAATGTGTCTCCAGTACCTACTAATGAAGAATCTGCACTGATGTCCCATGGTAAACCTAGTAAGAAGGGTTATAAGAGTGGTGTGATCATTACAAATAAAGTGGTCACACCAGAGTCACATGTTGGGACATCCATAGAAAGCCTCCAGACTGGTAATCGAAAAAGCAAAAAAATTGAGGCTATCAAGTATCTAGTGAAGGGGGAATAGAAAATTTTGAAGATAGTCAGAAATAACAAGGTGGTGAACTAAATATTTCACTAGGGAAATTATTGGAAATACTAAAGAATTTCCATAATAACAGCAACTAACAGAAGACAAGCACAATTACTAATGCTACTATGAGAGGTAATGTCATAAAAGCTTTTTTATCTTCATACAGCAGGAAGAAATTGATATTTGATTCTGGAGCATCAGACCATATGGCAGATGATTATAACATGTTTCATTCATATTTTCTTTGTACTAGGCATGAAAAGGTTAAGGTAGCAAATGGTGATTCCTCTTCAGTTGCAAGAAAAGGAATCAAAGCAAAAAATTCTATGAAACTAAATTATGTTCTACATGTTTCGAATCAAGAATGTAACCTCCTTTCAGTCAGTAAATTGACAAGAGAAGCTAATTGTAGTGCTCATTTTCTCCTTACTCATTATGTTATACAGGACCTGTCATTAGAGAAGATGATTGGCAGTGCTAAAGAGGTAGATGGAGTGTACTACTTTGAAGATGAAAAAAGTCATTCTACTCCTTATAGCTTGGGTAATAGTGTGATTGTTTCTAAGACTGATGAACTGTTGTTATGGCATAAGAGGTTAGGTCATCCGAACTTCCAGTATGTCACGGATGTTTCCAAACATTTCAATAAATAAAGATCTTTGTGCTCAATATGACGCTTGTGACTTTGCTAAGCATAAAAGAATTTATTTTACATCGTCTAAATACAAACCCACAAAACCCTTTTCACTTATTCATAGTGATCTTTGGGGCCCATCTCGTGTTACTAATAAAACCAATTCAAAGTGGTTCATTACATTCATTGATGATCATACTCGTTTGTGTTGGGTATTTCTTTTGGAGGATAAAACTAAAGTCTCTACCGTGTTCGTCAACTTTTATCAAATGATAAAAAATCAATTCCAAATAAGTATTTAAGTCCTTTATACTGACAATGGTACTAAATATTTTAATCAACATCTTCATACTATTTGATATCTGGGTTCCTTTTAAAGTTGTTTTCTTTGCTCTGTCTGGATCACAAATCATTTAGGTTTCATAAGTTTAGGATGAGATCTCGACAAATTTTCTATGCTCATTTAGTAATTTCATTGAGGGCTTGATTGTTGCTAAACTCCATTGTTGGGTTAAAGTTGTGTTCTTTGTGCTTTGTTCTAATGATCTGTTAGTAATGACAAGGTTTTAAGTGATTTGATTTGGAATGAGTAGTTGTGGCATTGTTTTTGATAATTGCAGTGAGGCTTTTGAATATTTGAATAAAAAATGATATAATCTTATTGTGATTTTATTGTAAGTAGTTGTTGTATGTAATCATCGAGGATTTCTTCTGGACTTTATGTTTTCACAGTCAAAGATGTTATGTAAACTAGCTCATGATCATTTCTGTTACAACATCGATTTGGGGAATTCTTTCACTTCACTTTTCTTTTGGGTCTATTCATGCTTACTCATAGAAGTTATATGCATTTTCTGGTCAACTTTATGTGTTTTTAAGTTCATTTAGATTTAGGATCATCAAGGGGAATTATGGCACGGTCGTCGGAAAAGATCTCTGAGGACCGGATGTAGGTGGAGCAGGAAGAGATGAGAAGTACAAGTATGTGAGTGAGTAGAAGAAGAATAGAGGATTGAGAGAAGATCGTCATTTTCGGAGATCAAAGATTGTAATTTTTTAGAGTGGACTATTCATCATTTCTTTGCTTATTCAATCGTATTGCTTATTTTTCTTTATTAGAAAAGTTGATGACATGTTTTGGATGAATCTGATTCAGAAATATGGGGAATCGAGTCTCAAGAGAAAACTTTAGAGTGATATCATAAAGGAGCACTGGATCTTTGCTAATCCTCTCGCCCCTTTTTCTTATGAAGGTTATGCCCTCTTCTTCGATGAGGTATGTAAGCAGGCAGTTCTTTTTTAAGGATTGAATAAGAAGTATGCAAACGTTACTCTCCCTCTTTCTTGGCGCTCTCATTCTCTCTTCCTTCTCCGTAACTTCCTCTTTTCAGGTGTAGTTCTTGATTAATTAATCTCTTCTGCTTTGGTGTTTTCGGGGTTTTATTGGGTTTTATGAAATCTCTGTTCTTTATGGTTTTTGCTTTTGATATTAGCTTCTTTATTTGATTTAGTGTTTAATGCTTTCTGAGTTTGATTATGTTGATCTTTTTGCATCTGATAGTGTTGGGTTTATGTCAAGATTGAATTTTTATGCTTAATGATCATATGGTTTTAAACGTTTTGTGTTTCTACATGTTTTTTTTAGCCAAAGTCTAGTTCTTTAATGCTTTATTGCTCTCTTATCATCTAGGTATTAGTATTTTTCTACAGTGCTTTAATGCTTTGTTGCTCTCTTATCATCTGAGTATTGGTGTTTTTTACAGATATAAAGATGATATATTTCGTTATATTTTAGTTTTTAAAATATATTTTATTTTTAAAAAGTAGAGTTATATTTTATTATTTATTTATTTATTTTAATTTTATATACATAATTATTTAGCGTGTCGGTTTTAATTATTTACTATTTAACCTGCATCACTTTTTTATTGTCATATCTGCATGTAGACCTACTGGAAACAGTCTCTCTACTATATAGGGTTAGGGCTGCGTACTACCAGACCTCCTTAGACCCTGCTTTATTATGGGACTTTTGACTAATATGGTGATGATGATGATGATAATTTAGAAACAATTACTTAAGATAACCACTCATGCATTATTTTATTTTATCTTTTCATTTCATAACCATATGAACAATTGGTATCAATGACATGAAACAAAGGAAGTGAACAAATAAGAAAAGGAAATTAGGGATGGGGAAACCTTAATAATAAAAAGATGACGAAATTTCATTTTATAGATACTTTAAAAATAATAAAATGTACTATAATCAAAATGAAATGACAAAGAGTATGATTTCTCTTTTTTACAAAGAATTATAATAGAATTTGAATGATAGGAAAACGAACATAGTAATAACACCTGATTTAAAGCAAAGCTGTATTACTAATTAACGAAAACCCACTAAAGAATATACCATAAAGAATCTATAAACAAGTTTGAATCGCATTAAAGAAAGTTAACACATATTTATAAAAGAATTTACCCATTGATTATAAAGAATCAAGAATCAAATTGATAAATTATTTGAAAACTATAAAGAAAGAATCCTTTCATAAATTCAAAGTTTTATAACGAACAAAAGAAAAAGCTCTGACAACTCTTATTAATAAAATATCTCAAAAACTACATAATTGAGAAGAAATATGTGTTAAATATTTAACAATAAAAATAAGGATTTTAATGATTAAATTGAATGCGTATGATCTTGGCTGCGAATGTAGGATAGGTCATGTTAATTATGGACATGCTCATGTAACTCTTTGAAGTTGGGTATAGTTTAAGACATGCTTATGTTTGAGATAATGAATCTTATTGTAACTTTGAGAAGTTATACATGATTTAGGCCTTGCGAAGTTATACATGATTTGGGCCACGCTCGTACAATAGGTTATATGCTTGGAACATTAACTCATGTATCTAAAGAGTGGCACGAGCTAGGCCAAGTTTGTGTATAAGCTCATGTTCAGCAAAAGATGAATGTTTTACCCATAAATCTTCATTGATCCTAATTTTTATAATTAACCCAGTTCTATATGCAATGGATCCTTTATGTTGGCTAATTGTGTTTGTATCATCCAACGCCCTTAGAAGGATGTTGAGAGAAATAAAATGAAAGTAGTCTCTTGTAATTGGCAACTTGATGCAAGCTCAAGTACACACACATCCTAATATTGTCTTTATGATTGGTTTACTTAGTAGATAATTGAGTGGTCTTAGACAAAGCCATTAGAAAACTACTAAAGAAATCTTGAATTATTTTTAGGATACCAAGGATCTTATCTAACATATCAGTATATTGACACTCTTAAAGTTGTTCGTTTCAATGACTTCAGTTATATAGGTGGTGTCAATAATAAGAAATCCACGTAGAGGAGCTATTTCATAGAAAAGTGCCAAATAGATAATAATAGCTTTTTTGACCATAAAGGCAGAGTATATGGCAAGTTATGAGACTACTTGGTATGCAATATGGCTACGAAACTTCGTTTCAGTATTGAAAGCTATGAACTCCATTTGGAGACCATTAAAACTATCTTATGATAATTTTTCAATTGTATTTTCTCTCAAAACATTGGGAGCTCTTCTCGATTTAAGCATATTGACATTAAGTTTTACTTTATCAAATAGAAAGTTGTAAAATCTCCCTTTACTATTGAGCAAAAGCCTTTAATTAGTATGTTGGTAACTCACTAACCAAAGGCTTACCTATTTGTGTGTTTCAAGAAAATGTCTTCCATATAGGACTATTAGGAGCCTAATTTTCTTTGTTTCAGTATGAGCTTCCAATTTTATGTATGTTTATTAGGATTGCTTGAATTTTGTATAACACATGCATATATATTATAGATGTTTGCCACTATTTATGATATTTTGTAACTTTATATTGATGAAGAATGGAAAAATTGATGATGTTCATTATGTTGAATATATATATTGATGATATTATCATGCTTCTGGATTAATAACCACTAATTATGAACAAGTCATATATTCTATCAGTGTGGTAATTGTGTATAAATAGTTTCTCTATGCAGATTGTTGTAAAAGCATTTTAATATGATTATGTATTTCAGAATGGGAGAATATTGACTTTAATGTACACTGACATAAACTTATAACAATTAATATCTCAATTATGTTCATGTGGTATTTGAGTCATTTATAAGATAAGACACCATATTGGTTACCATTCTATAGGCTCTTGGGTCCATTCTTTAAGATTTTTCCAAGCCAACTTATTGGACTTATGGCCTACTATAAAATGACATTTAACCTAATTGATATACTTAATTATTGCTAAGATTGTAGGTGTTGATTTGTAGGTGTTGTGATAATGCGTCAAAGGAGATAAAGAATTGGATTCAAACAATCATAGTTTTCTTTTCATTAAATTTGTTCTTGTCTTACAACAATTTATTGGGTGATAATAGCTTCTAATCAATTTTCACCATTTTAAAGAGGTATTCTTCTAATTTGATTGTATATGCTTACTTCAAAGTTATGGAATATCATTTGGTTAATTGCATTATTAAATGTATTCTTAATGTGTATCGAGAAATGTTAATGTTGTCCATTTAATGGTCATTATTTATTTATAAAATCCAACATGGGCCTGTTTGCTAACCCTATGTCAGACGACACAAGATGGGGCTTGATCAATCAACTGAGGCGGAGACTAAACACAGAACCGGGCTTCTTCTTCCAAGGCGACAACACGATCTTGTAAGTATGTTGCATTCTTCTAGAGGTCCAACTCTATCGATCTTGATGTCTAGTGGGCCTATTGATGTCTCTTTCACTGCTATCCCGGCCATGCTGGTGGAACAGCCATTTTAAATATTCTGTTTGGGACAAGCAACCCTGGTTCTACTTAACAACGTGGTTCAATTCTTAATGATCTTGAATTCCTTACACATATGATGCTTAGTAGACATATTTGTGAGTGTTTCAGCAGACAAAGCTGTTTACAACGCATTTGATGCAGAAGCATATCAAAAAGGTTTGCCTATGCATTAGACGAAATGGATCACATTAAATATCTTTTTGCCCTATTCTGTAGAGAACCATGAATTATAATTGAGAATAGTATATATCGATGTTTGGATATCACTTTAATAATGAATAGTTTCGGACACATTTGCGGTTCCTTGAGTACTTTCTACTGTGGAAACTGGTTTACTATAATCAGCAATGTTTAGAGAAATCCAAGTTCAAAACTATATTAATATATCGTTTATTTCAGCTGACCATTTTACAATGACAAAACCTAGAGTCATATTTCCCATGTTCATACTGCTTCGGATACCCTGAAAGCAGGATTCTGAATCTTTATACGTGTGAAATGCTAGTGAGTCATACCTTCCTCCACACCTCTCCAAGAGTCAGAGCCTCAAAGGTACATATGGGTACGAAATGGCCTAGAAACACTTGAAAAACGAGCACCATACGTTCTTTTCCCAGTTTTGCGCGGTCCTGACGGTCGCAAGCCAATTGGTTAATCTGAAGTATTGGGATGTGTTATTCTTATCTGAATCAAGATTATTTTGGTCCTCGGATCCATATAAAGGAATCATCTTAAAGTACTGTCATATGTCCACATTAATTAGGTCAACGTTAACGATAATAATGCATTACTGCATTCTTTTTTATCCTTATCTATTCACAGCAGATGACCAATTAGGTTAGGATTGATAAAAAATGAAAGCTACACGTGATATTTGCCATTTTCCCTTCATCTGCCAATCACATTCCAGGCATTTATATATTAAAACCATCAAAATGTGTTCAGTGATTGTCCACCTTGGATCAGCAGTACTGCATCAAGTACGATAAGCTTTGTCAGCAAGGGTACTGCGACCAAATTGCTGAAGGAAATAATTGAGCTGCTCAAGCAAAGTCTGTGATAAGCCAGAAATTAACAACGGCATGCCCATCACGTAGGAATCTTTCAGGTTTTAAGGACCCAGTGATCAGTTACTGATTGAAGTGAGAAAATAACATACGGATTTCTACTTTATATGTTATCAGTTACTGATCGAAGTGAGAAAATAACATACGGATTTCTACTCTATATGTTATTCTCTAAACTTGTTTTATACCCTCGCTGGCAAGTCAAGGAGTGTTTGTGAGAATAGTTCAGAAATGGGGAAGGCTCAAGTAGGTATATACACGGTTCCATGTGCACAGCTCTCAGGGCCTGGCCTTGACGCTGAAAGCTCCTCGAAAGGTTAATGATTGAGCTCGGCATGTGCAAGATCAAGACAGAAACATTGTAGAAGCAACATGGCACTGATTGTGACATTTATACCATATCCAAATTTCATGATTGCTAGCTTCTCTGGCTCCGAGAGGAACCCTACTGACGAGTGACCAATCTCCAAAATCTACATTATTGTGACGATATATAGGCA
>JANSVA010000009.1:24628606-24644580 GCA_025504915.1 Erythroxylum reticulatum | reverse complement strand
GGGTTAACTACGTGGAAAGAATATTCTTTCTTCTTTGCTTTTTATTATTCTTCTTTTTTACACTTGATAATGAGTAGAATAAGAAGAAAGCTTTCGATATGCTGACTCTGTCTCTGTGGAGATGACGAGATGCTTCAGATGCCCATCCCATGACAACTTAATCCTCGGCCCCAATTCCACGGTTACATCTTTTCCACATGTTCTGAATAATTCCAGTTTGCAAGGGCTTGTCCTGTTTCATCTCTCCACACTTTTTTTATCCAAGGAAGAAATCCTAATTTTAATAATAATTATTAAAAATATCAAAGAAGTTAATTATTACTTAATAATAATTATAATTAATTTGATTAAATTACTTTACCTACCATAAATTATTTGTTGGTGTGTATGGATAATTATGATGATTACAAAATAACAAAAAAAGTAATATAATTAAATCCTTTTTAAAAATTCACTTTATATTCTCACCAAAATTTAATTAATAATTAATTGTTCAATTATTAAACATTTAATAAAATTCTTCTCCTCATTTCTTCTTTCTTCCTAATTAAATTAGGTTAAACTCTTCAAAGTTTCTACAATTTTCATTTTAAATAAGGATTAAATTCTCGTCTAATATTTACACCAATGTTTAAAAACTCTAATATTTTATAAAAATTTGGTAAGTACTTATCATTATTAAGTATATAACACTAAGGACAAGCGAGATGGACGAGTACGAAATTCCATCTCACCGTCCAAATGATCCGATAATCTATTTTTTCTATTCGCTGTTATTTCTTTTCTCAATCTCGATGTTCAAATCATCCTACCGTCTACTTTTATTTAGCCGTTATTTCTTCGGTGAGCTATAATTATGAATTCGCCAATTACACAGATTGGATCTATTTGAAGTTTTGAAGAAAGCAAATTCACATAAAATAAAAAAATTGATTATGAAATAACAAAGCAATTAACTAATTACCACATATATTTTTTGTCATTTTTAATTTATATATAATTAATTTACAAATTAAAATATAATTAATAGTAATGTATAGAGTGACTATTCTTTCATTCTATAATTAATGTATAGACACTATTAATTAATTGATTAATTAAATATAATATAAATATTTGGTTAAGTAGTACGTATTAATATTAATTGTTAATTATTATATACTAATATTCAGGACATATATATATATAGCTAAGTTGTCACGCCGGTGACTACATGTAGGGTTGTGACTTATTCTTAATTCTAAATTGACTCCATATAACTTGTAACCTTTGTATTCTTTTTCTCCTAACAATTAATAAGTCTTCTATCAAATGCTTTCAATCACATCAGAGGTTAATTTAATTAACATACATCTCTAGAAATTTCTACCTTTAATGCACTCACCAAACCCTTTCTCACATAGTTAAACCTCTGGAAGAATTGAAAAGAGCTGGGGTTATACCTCCATTTCCTGTTCCTAAACTCGCGAAGCTTCATCAGGTGACAATTCTCAAATTAAAGATCTTATTTGTTTTCTTTTAATTGATATTATTATTCAATTCTTGCCTTTTCAACTGTGCATTATTATTAGAATCCTAAGTGTTAAGTTTGTTTTTCCAATACAAGTATATGCAAAATAGACTATTCAGAGTTGTTTGTGTTTTCCTTTAGAGTCTGATTCCAAATAGAATCATGGATGGTAAGTAACCTCCCTTTCTTATTGCTTTATTACCCTTTGGTTTTTTACCGATCCAGGGTTTATTGACCCTTTTATCATTTAGTAGATCTATATAATGCATATGTACATATGTTCTTTGGCGCTTGACAGAATCAGAAAATAAAAACAAAGTGAATTAGGGGATTATCAAGAACATGAAAACATATTTTTTCACCTTGGATTAATATTAGGAAATAAACATGATATTTGATGTTAGAAACAATGCGTCAAATATCTACATGGAAAATGTACAAATTAAATATATTAAGGAAATCATAGTTCTCAAAATTTTGTAAGTCCTTGCTTTCCCAGAAGTAAGAAATATGTTGCATATCTCTGAACTTACGTCATTGTTCGTTTAAATCACTTACCTTTTAGTTCTATTTCTTCTACGGTCAATTGCACCATTCATATTTTGCTTCATTTTGACCAATTGCTCATGTTTTGCAGTGAAGGATTTGTTTATTAAAGTGCAAGCTTTTTGCATTGAATTCTCACAAATCAGGTAAGTAGCTTCTCTATTCAGGCTCCTAAAAAATTTAGAATAAATGACCCCTAATAGACTCATGCTCATTTGTCTTTCGCCCTTATTCTGCTATGGATTTTGGTGGCTCTAGTTTATGCCTAATTAACTCGTGCTCATTTGTGTTTCTTCCTTATTCTGCCATGCATTTTAGTACCTTTAGTTTCTACCTTAGTGCCTATAGGATGTTATATTTGGAACTCTTTCCATTTTGTGGCTTTCTGGTTTGCTTCATAAGGATATACTAGCTACACTATTTTGAAGTAAAGTGTACTCATTTTGGCATGAGAATTGGAGTCGATGATGTTGTTCAAGGTCATTGGTTACTGAAATGCTACTATCAGGGTACTTTTTTAAACGAGATTCTCATACTTCAATCTAATTTTCTTAAATTTATATGCTTAAATCTAATTTACCATATTCTTTGATTATATAGATAACAAGTCTCGAAGGAGTACAAATTTAGAAATGGGGGTGTCACCTCATTAGGAAGATGAGGTTAGTATATTATGGATTTGGATATAGTATAATGGCATGTAATTACTTATGGTGGAATATGCCATGGAATGTGGTATGATCGATTGCTTTATAAATAAAGCATAAAGAGTTAAATTGGGGAACACTAAATAACTATCTGATTTCTCTTTTACCTTATTAGAAAACATTTTAAACTTCTTAATGTGTTAATTTTTCACCTTGTCATATATTAGCTAATAATTTCTCTTCAAAAAATTGGATATAAAGGTAAAGGAAAGATATCGTTTTCGCTACTAGCTTGAATATTTTCCTTAAAAGGTTATCAACTTTTATGACAAGATCAATAAAATAATTTCATTTCAGTGAAACTAAGATCTGCGAAGTCATGGGAACAAAAAATAATCATTATTACAATTGAACTACAATTCAGGAGAGGGACCATATCGATGTTCTTTTGCTATTAATCACATTTTCGTTCTCTGTTTTAATGTGTTTTATTTTTATAGTAGTAGTAGTAGTAGTAATAGTAGTAGTAGTAGCAGCAGCAGCAGTAGTAGTAGTAGTATTACTAATAATAATAATAATAATAATAATAATAATAATAATAATAATGCCCATTAATTACAAAATTATTAATTAATCCATTAATTTAACTTAACTTGATAGGATGATTAATTAAATTACAATTTAATTTAAAATGATTACACGAAGTTTATTTACTGATTAATTCTTTGCGTATTTATTTTTTATATAGTTAAAATTAAATATCTTATATAAAGAAAAATTCGTCGGTATTACTCAATTATCATTTTGCAGTGAAAACATCCAAAAAATCAGTTTTCACCTTCTCCCAAATCGATTATTTAAAAAATTTAAAAATTACTTTTCACTGTCTGTATTATTGAAAAATTTCAGTAAGGCTCATGATCCTTCACGTGTGAGTCAACATGTCACACCCGTAATATGCGACCTTAAATTCTTTGTGTCGTTAACAATGTGTTTGGTAAATCAAACTCTTACCCTTTTGATTAAAATATAGGTTAATTCCTTATTACAACAAGTTTGCTAGAAAAAGTTCAAAAAACACCGTAACATATTAATTCACTTTCACGGGTGTGACTTAACATGTCATACCCGTGAAATATTTAGAATTTTCGTTGACATAGGTTAATTCTACTCGTTTCCAAAAAATTCGTCACCGAATGAGAAAATCTTCCAATAGATATGCGTGAATGTTTTCAATTGATACGCCAGCTATTTAAATACGGATATGCTGGCTATTTCATGTAGACAATAGTTTTAAGTCGACTATTTAAATATGCACTTTATTCGGTTGTTACAAATCAAATCTGCAAATAATTAATGTTACTTTAATAAACATTTCATATGTTTACATTATTCTTAACAAACCTTCCTTTTATTTAAAATTTGGTTCACAATAATTCCATTCCATTCTAATTGTATTCGAATTCTGTTGCTTTCCTCTTGTTTTACTTTTTCAAAATGAGTTACAGAGAAATTATGTCTCAAGTTCAGAAAATTAAAACTATTGTTTGGTATCTGATGGAGGAAACTTCTCTTTCTATACTATTTCGTATTTTTAAGTAGGAAGAAGCAACGTTATATGAATATTGCACAAAATATCTGCTTTACCTAAAATTATTTTCTATTTGATAACAGAAAAAATTTTGTACTAAGAATTATATTGAACAGTTCTTGATAGCTAACGGCAACAACGTTAAGTTAGCTGCAAAAAAATTGAAGGCTTGCCTTTATTGGAGAGAAAACATAATTATCGGTATTTTCATAATAATTTTTATACAGCTTCTTTTCATTCTTTTGCTTTTAAAAAAAATTGAAATGTAGAGAAATTAACAGTAGATGAATTTTCTGCTGAAATCACAGAAGGACTTGCTTATTTAGCAGGACACGATGAAAGTTCTAAACATTTTTTGGCAATTATTAAACTCTATCAATTCTGTCTAATTATTTTTTTTTCAAACCTAATGGAATTTACAATATTATTTACATATGTCCTTTCTAAATTTCATTTTGACATTTATTACTTCTAAACTCGTTAAGAAGCTTTATTCTTTCTTTCCTATTCTTGGATAAAGATGTTTCGCCTTAAACAAGATCACCAGAAGTTTCATTCACGGAAACTATAAGTGAGCATGTATAATTTTTTGTTTATTTTTTCAATTTTCATATTTCTTATTTAATAATTTTTCTAAATTATCTTTTGGTTTGATTTTTGTATGTTCACATGCTTTGTTATGTTTACTTTGGAAGTTATCGTATCAACCATTCGCAAAAACTGTGAACAATTTGTTATTCATTTTGATGCAAGTATGTTGCTTTTTTAGACTCCCGTGATAACCTATAAAAGTATAATAACTATTTTATAAAAAAAACCTAGTTTTTTATGAAGCAACCTCATAATTTTTTTACCTTTCAGGTCTGCTCTAACTTTCATGAATGTATTTTTACCAGCATTGAAAATTGCTACTGACTATTATCCGTCCAGACTTTACAAAGTGTTTGTAATCGATCCGCCATCTTTGTTTTCTTATCAATGGAAGGTAACATTGATACGTATTTCTCTTGTTTATATATGTAATTTTTATTTTATGTTTATTTTATCTAACTTTTAACATCTTTATGAAAAACACTAAAATTTTCGTCATTGCATTATTCTTGTTGTTTTTCTAATGTGTGGTCTTCTATTAATATTTGATTCAAATTTTTATTGTTATTATAAGGTATCAAACCATTTGTTGAATTTTCGATCATCACGACTATCATATCTTCATTGGATTTTGAAGAAACATTAGAATTTCCTAAAGACCCTTCCATAAGATCAACAGTTAAAGATGACTTACACGCTTCTAAGGTTTTCATTCAAAGTGTCACAATATTCTAACTCAAACAAACCATGGTATCTTTTGCACCACATTCTAGGTCCACTACCAATTCTTCTTTACCTTACTATACATTAATTAGTTAAATGCGAGATCTATCTCCATTGGATCAGCCTTTGGTAAAACCTACCATCAAAATATTAATGCTTATGCAACAGCTACTAACAAAACTTTATTCCCATTTACTCCTATTTTATAATGTCTTACTGAGTCAATTAAATTTGCTAAACCACAAACCCCATAACCTTCTTTTTTTCGATCACCTGTTATGTATTTGTTTTCCAAAAAAACTTATAGATCTTATAAATCTAACAAGTCTTTTATACCTTTCTTAAAATTTTATAGGAGCCCCTATAATGAGATCATTTATAGGTCAATTATGTGAACCCCAATCGGTGGTATGGTATCTATTATACCACCTCATCTAAAGCGAACTCACTTTTTTGTATCACATCGATTTTAAAATAAGAATTAAAGTCTGCAAAGTGCACACCTTATTTTTATTATATATGATGAAATATTTTTCTTGATACAATGAAATGCATATCTCATGAAATCTTTTTGCCTACTATAAGAATATGTATTTATATTTGCCTGTTTTTAGATTAATAAAACAACAATTATTAATTTTGGCATAATGGAAAATTTAATATTTTATAAACTATCAATAGCAACAATTAATTGGGATTTTCTGTTAAAAGAAAAACTTACAATGGTCAAAAAATTAATATTTTATTTTATATTAATCTGTCAAGAATGCTTCCTTCTCTTCTGTGCTATACCACAAAATAACTAAAAAAAATTAAAAATTTAAGCAAAACATAACATTTGTTTTCGTCTGCGTATTCATACAATCAATTTTGTCATAATTTTTCATTTAATAAAAGTCATCTTAATTATTAGCAAGATTTAGAAATTATTCACTAATTATGATTCGCAATTAAGCAAATTCATAAACCAACTTACAAATTGAAGAACCACAACTTAATCAAATGTAAGTTTTCCTTTTTTATTTTTTAATAAAATTGTGATAATCAGGGACTATTTTGCCTTTTTAGTAAAATTCTAATAATTAGGAATTTCATTTTTTAATGGTGTGAAATTTTAAATGGGAAATGAAAAAAATATGTTATTCTCTAATAACTATTTAAATTTGGATCCATTTTTGAATTTATGACATATTAATCAATTAAATCTTTATTTCCATGCAAAAATTATTTGCGTTATACATAATTGTGAATTCCTAAATGCCTCTATAAAAGTAAAACTGCCTCACTAATTATATATCAACTTTTAAATTATATTCTTCTCAACGTTATTTCTGTTAAAAAATATCATCTTTAAAATTATTATTAAAGTGGTTAACGTTTCTTTTCGTGGTTATTGAAATTATTACATAATTATTTCGTGGTTATAAGAATAAATCATGTTAACAAATTATAGTATTCAAATTGTCAAAGGTTGCTTTATTTGATTTTGAACTCATATTATTATTACCTTCTATAAACACAATTGTCAAACATTACTTTATTTAATTTTTACTCAAATTATTATTACTTTCTATAAACTCAATTTTAACGTGATTACATTAAAATGGAAATTTAACAACATTTTATTAATGCTAAATTTGGAATCTCAACATTAAATAATTAAAATTTTTTGAGTAGATTAAAATAAATTTTTAAAATGTGATTTTACTCTATTAGTCACTAAATTCGTTTTTATTTAACATGACATCATAATTATTTCTTTACTTAATCAATCAAACAAAGTATAATCAGGGATTTCACTCCTAATGGTCTCAAATTTTAAATTGGAAATGATAATAACTACTGCAATTTGGGTCAACTTTTGAATTTATAATGTATTAATCAGTTAAATCTTGATTCCCATTGCAATGTAAAAGTTAGTTACATCATACATAATTGTGAATGTCTCTACAGAAATAAAACTGCTTCACTAATTATACATCATCTTTTAAATTATGTTCCTCTCCATATTATTTTTGTTAAAAAAAATTGACCATGTTTCAAATTATTATCAAACTGATTAACATTTCTTTTGGTACGTTTATTTAGGTGTTCAAATTTCGTCGTTATTGAAATGATTACATAATTATTTCGTAGTTATAAGAATAAATCATGTTAACAAACTATTTGCATCTTTTAATATATATTAAAATTTCATTTCATTTGATTTATATTAAAATTTCATTTATCTTTTTGTAAGATATAATTATTAAAAATTGAGAGCCCTGTTTCACGGTTGTGACTAAAGGAGTCATAACCGTGATTATGATTTAAGAATGCAGTCACAATTGTGACTTAAACAGGCATTCTTCACGGTTGTGACTACAAGAATTTAAGAATGGCCATTTAAGTCACAGTTGTGACTTCCTTTAGTCACAACTGTGATAACTGTATTATTTTCATAAATTTAAAAATAAATTAATATTTCCTTATATCATCTTTACCCTAAAAGGTAATTTCGGATAATTGTAAAACGTTACTTTATTTAATTCGATTATGTTAAAATACAATTTTAACGTCATTGAAATTTAACAAATTTCATTCAAGCTAAATTTGAAATCTTTTTTACATCGTTATTTATCTTATTTGAAATTACGATAGACACAAAAAAACAATAATAAAAAAGTTTAGGGAGTAGTTGAAAAATAGTTTTTTAATGCAATCTTAATATAGGAGTCTGTCAATCTCATCCTATATCAGTCACCCACCACCGTATTCACTTATAATTAACTAACCGCTTTCTAATTAAAAGATATGACATCATAATTATTTCTTTACTGAATAAATCAAACAATGTCTTTATATTTTCTTGTGTAACATAACTTATCTAACCTAACTTCCCAGATCATGCTTCTACGTCTTCAAACTAACACAACTCAGATTTCCTATTTCAGCAAACAAGAAGACAACTCAAATTTCCTATTTCAATAAACAAGAGATTATTACCATCTGTAAGTTATTCCCTTCTTCGTAATTTTTTCGATTTATTAAAATTTTATCATTTTCATTTGTAATTAGATTCTATCATGTTAATGTATTACATTTTTGGGATAATATTGTGTTAATCTTTCATTGATTACCATAATTTTTTGTAAAATATAAAATTTTAACTGTTTTATACTTTTTTTCCATCAACTGTTATATGAAAATTTCAGTCCTCATCATCTGGAGCTTTTAATTTGATTTTAATTCTGAATCTTTGATTTATTAAATTTTTATCAATTTATTTTGTGATTATCTAATTTGTCGTTTACAGATGATGTTGAAATTAATGATCTCATAGGTGTGATTGAATATGTCACGCTCATGATATTCATGTTTATATGGTTAAATAATAGCTATTACATTTGTAAGATTATATTGTGTTAATGTATTACATTTTTAGGATAATACTATCTTAATGTTTCATTGATTATTATCATCTTTTTTAATATATAAATTTTTTTCATCAACTGAAAATTTCAACCATCAGCTGGAGTTTTTAAGGAAGTTGAGTTATGGATACATTTTGTTTTATATAAACTATTAAAATTTTACTCCTATTCTTTCTCTTATTGTAACATCTCTTTACCCATGTCAAGGCTAAAGTTGTGATTTATGATAAAGTACTGAAAAATTAGGAAATGCATATCATATTTTAGTTAAATATGACATGCACATGAATATGATTGTATATGCATTTATTGACATTTTTCGGATATAATTGATTTATAAATGTGATTAAAATGTGAATTGTAAGTTATTTGCGTTAAAATTTTATTTGGAAACCATTAGCATTATTTTGGAATTTTTAGTGAATTTGAGGTACATTTGGACTAGACCATTAGCATTATTTTGAAATTTTTAGTAAATTTGAGGTACATTTGGACGAAGACAAATGCCAAGTGGTAGGATAAATTGATACATGAAAAATTTAGATGATTAACCCTAAATTTGAGTGACATTTGGCATGGTTAAATTGGTGACAAATGGACTAGTAATTAAGTGATAATTGGACCAATCTTAGAGTGACATGTGGACTGATTAAAGGGTGACAAATGGCAGCATAACAAGTGGATTAGTGGCAGCTTAATTGTTGAACAAATGGCTAGCATGCTTTAAGACATATGCCTTTGTAAGTTATTGACACCTAGCATGTTGATGTGGCAAATTCCAACACCCAAGTTTCTACTTCCTTTCTTACTCCCTTCACTGAAATTTGCTCCAACTTTCTCCTCTGTAATTTTCCTGAACCCTATCCAAATTGTTCCACCAAAATCAGCTTTTTACCTTACGTAAAATAGCCAAGAAAACCAGTTGAAAGTTACCTTCATCTTCCTATCCAAAATCAACTTGTTTTCATCATAAGTTTATGATGAATTTTGCTTGCATTGAGACTTGATTTAATCTAAAGTTTGAGTTAAATTGAAAGCCTAATAAGTGACAATCTGATCTTTATGATATGTTTAGCAGTACAAGAATTATGCTTGAATTGGAATGACATATATGAGATATTGGTGAAGATGTATGCTAGAATGTTATGAACTGGAGAATTTTCATTGAATAGACTTTGGTATTTTGATTATATCTTGAATTGTAGATTTCCAAATAAGTTGATTATTGATTCAGAATAAATTAAAGACATATGTCAACAACGTTCCTGAAGAAGTCAAATATTAATTCTATTTCTAAGTATTTCAAAATCTGGATGGAAATAGAGTTAGGAGTTTTGTTACAGTTTAAAAATAGTCTTAACTCTTTTGGATATAACTTTCAGTATACTAAATCAAATTGTATGATTCTGGTGTTATTAGAAATTGGAAACATAGTAGAACAATTGTATAGAAGAAAGTGTTACTTAAATACACCATTTTCCTTGTCATAATGATCATGCAAAGTTATCCCAAAAGGGAGTGTTAGGATGAAAATGTTGAGGTGTGCTAAAATTTGATAACTGGAAAGTTTTTACTGAACATGCTTTGGCATTTTGGCTATATTTTGATTTGTAGATTTCCAAATGAAATGATAATTATTTTAAATTAAACTAGAGACATTTGGATATAAATGTTAAGTAGAAATTAAATTTGAATTATGTTCTTAAGGGTCTTGAAATTTAGCTTGAAAGTAAGTCTTGGCTTAGGCAGTAGCACTACTTGGGATAGAAATCAGTTCCAGTTGTTATTAAATAAACTGTATTGATATAAGCCGAATCAAACAAAGATGTCTTCACAAAAGTTATAGATTATTCTCTTAGCTTTTGATTGGAATAAATTTTGTAATTTTTGGATATTGGAATTGAGAGATATGAGGTGTACAACCTAAATGCATGATCATGCATTAGCCAAAATTTCAAATGTACAAAGTTTGTGTTTTTTTAGTCTGATTTTTTTAGAATAACTCATAAAATAATGAATCAAATTGTATAATCTTTGAATCATTAGAAACTTAATACATTGGAGAACAACTTTCTAGAAGGAAATGTTGCCTAATTTTGTCATTTACCTTATCAGAATAATTATGTAAAGTTGACCCGAAAGCATATTATGAGAAAAATCTGAAATGATCGGGTTATGAAATTAATTTCACATTGTTTTATTTAGGTCTAAACCCTAAATACAAATTATATTAATGAAGGTTTTGCTATCTGAATGATATGGTGACAAAATCTCGATAAGATACCCAGAATTGTCATTGAACATGCATTGTGCATATTGTCTATACATTGATGTGCATAAAGAAAGACATATACATTTGTGTAAAATTGTGATATATGAAAATGTGTTTTATATGCTATAGAGGAGCACATTGGACGTCAGTCAGACATTACCGAACCATCCAGGCAATAGCATACTAGAGTGTACTGTGAGTAACCTAAGCTGGTCTCACCTTGATTTGTTTTGTTTATTACTGAATTGAATTTGATATTGATGAATGTGTATTGAATTGTGTACTGAATTCCATATAAGAATTTCTGGCCCCCGAATTTTTGTCTTGTTGAATTAAGCATGATTTAAATAATTTTTTAGGTTTTGATAGATTAAAATTTCGGAGTTAATTATTATGTTAATGTTAGTGGGATTTTATTAAATGGTTTAGTTGAATTAAAGTAGTAAGAGTATATATGTATGAGGGCATTTTTGGAAGATCACTTAAGTTGGAAAGTCTTAAGGCATTGAAGGAAGGGCAACTTGGACATTTCTTAATCATTAAGGTCATAATTGGAATAAGAAGTGTTGTCTTGCTTTTAAGGAAGAAACAAAAATGTGAATTGAGGGAGAGAAGAGAGAGAAACGAAAATAGAAGAGAGGAGAAGAGAGAGTTTCGGTGGAGAAGAGAGAAAAGAAGAGAAAATAAGCTAGATTTTGATTCTTCTCAACCTTTAAGAGAGAATGAGATCGAGTAACTAAGAGTCGAGGCATCATCTACTTCTGCAACATTTTTATATATTAAGTTAGATTTTATATAAACAAGGCTTTAGAGGTATTTCGAGAATTATTTGGTTTTGTATCTTTTGAATTTTGAATTTTGAATTTTGATATTGATGATGTAATGTGGCTTGAAATGCCATTAAGGTTTTGCAAAACTCTTTTTTTGTGATGTTAATGAAATATAAATTTGTGTATAGATGATTGTTAAGTTGAGATATGAATTTGTGTATGGATGAAGTGGAGTTGAAATATGACTTAATTAAAGATGAGGTTAAGTTGGAATTAGGTACACTTGAAGAAGCTGCTATCATTTGTATTTATAAATTTTGAATACGAATTGTTGTCTACATATAAGTGAGATGTATTATGGAAAAGAAAGATAGGAGTTGTATTCTAAATTCAGGGGGAATTTTATATAAATCTAGGTTGAATTAGACAAAATGTCTTCTTGGAAGTTGTAGCTTGTCTTTCTATCTTTCCAATGATATAAAGTATGAAATTTTTAGATATCGGAATTGAGAGATATGGTCTTTATAAGTTAGTGATGCTATATGGGATATATATCAAGACAACCATTGTAAATGATGAGATGTAATTGAATGTGATGAATCAACTAAGTTGATCTTTGAGAGTTTTATAAGATCCATGTGGTGTTTGAATTGTTAGGAAGTGATATTGCACTAGATGAGGTGAATTTGGGAAGAGTATAAGTGAACATGATATTATAAAAGATGTAGGAAACATTGGAGAGGCTTTGGAGGGAGTTTTGTATCACCTATGTCCGTTAGACGGACTTTAGGTCCATTAAACGGACCTTCTTAGGTCTGGAAGGACCCCCAACCTCACCCATGTCCGTTTAATGGACATTAGGTCCATTAAACAGACCTTTACGGGTCTGGAACTGGAAAAAGCTCCAGACCCCGTGATGTTCGTTAGGTACAGGTGTATGTCCGTTTACACTATACACTTTTGGAAATTCACAATTTTGACCTTTTATATGGAAAAATTTTGCTTTAAGCATCTCGAAGTCCTCTTTAAAATAGCCCTAAGATGACCTCAATCAAATGTCTCTAGAGAAAGTTATGACAATTGTACCAAAACAAGTACAATAAGATTAAGAATAAAAACATGTTTGATTCTTTTGGCCATAACTTCATCATCCGACCTATAAATAAACTGATTCTTAAACTAATAGATTCCTAACACAATTTTCTATCTCTCTATGAAAATTGGTAGCTTATGGTATTGATTTGACAAAGATTAATGGAAAGAAAGTGAGAGAAATGGTTGGATGAGCATGAATTGGTTATGAATATAGAGATTTTTGGGATGTTATGAGAATGAAAACGAACCGATGATGGCCAGTAAGAGTCCATGGAAATAAACCTATAGGAAAATATGCAAGCTCATGTTTTATTACATTCAGATAATTGTCATCCGAAAATAAGATCCAATAATAATTGTCCGAGGTGTTCAATGCATGTGAATATCATTGGAAGTGCTACTCGCATGTGAATAAGAATGACTAATTGAATTTGATATTTACTGATTGTGTTTTGAATTCCAGACATGAATTACCTGAGGAGTTTAATATTTGGGAATGTATTCAAAGTATTATGAATTGTTGCAAAACTCTGTATGATATTTGAATTCTCAATGAAAGTTGAATGTCGGACTTAGGTCCGATGATTATGAGATTCTGATTATGCTTAATTTGTGATTGTTATACATGGTAAGTTCTGTAATTTATGCATTTCATAAAATGCATGCTCAGATAAAGACGTTGTGACCAGAGTAGCCTATTTGATAGAGCTTTGAGCTTGGTTTTCTGCACGTAGAGCTTTGCTCTATGATATATGTTTCTGACTGAGCCTAATGGGCTAGTATTTGTATCCGTATATGAAAGGCATTTGGTCACAACAATAATAACGAATGTGGAGTCTCATATGCATCTGTGTTGATATATATATATATATATATATATCTATGTTCTAATTCACAATGATATCATGATTTGCGATCGTAATGTGTGTATTTGGATTATACAAGATTTGAATGATTATATATGAATTATGTGATCTTGTGTGATTGACCTGGGCAATATCATCAATGATGGTTCATTCATTGAGTTCAAAAAACTCATAAAAATTGCAACATGGTTTTTCAGGTACGAGACAGGAGACCTAGTTCCTTAAATTGGACTAAATGAACATTTTGGATTAAGTTATGGCTTAGAGGTCTGTCAACTAACATCAGAAGAGTTGTAACTTAGGTTTTGTCATCTTCCTAGAACTTGTATAAGGTTTTGTAAATATTTATTAAGGATACAGTGTAAACTTTTGTTCAACGAAAACAATGTGAGTTTTTGAAAATGAATGCAAAGAATGGTTTTAATTTGAAGACTTTAAATTATGTTAGTTGATGCCATGTTAAGTTGGATTTATGTTCGCTCTAACATGCCATTATCATAGGGTATATACTTGAATGTCCTTGGGTGTTTGGGTATATACTCTATGGTAGTGGGATGTTGCATTTTTGGCATCAGAGCATGGTTTGACATCTTTAAGGACAAATATGAGATGAAATATGATAAATAGTGAGAAGTTTAGAAAGTGATCACACTTTTGTTTATTATAGGTCACCTTCTATAGGAGATCATATTAGAGAGTTAGCTGACATGGAGTCTGTAGGAGCCAATGTAAAGTCTCCTGTACCTGAATTTGCTCAAATGCCTCTGAGAATTCTGGAAAGGCGAGAAAGAAGATATGATAAGCTGAGAAAGTAGGGGGCTGTAGACTTCTACAGAAGTACAGACCCAATTGAGGTAGAAGGGTGGTTAGAGAGAACTGGAAGAGTGTTCCATCGGATAGACTATGAGGAAGATGAAAGAATTGATTATGCAGTCTCACTACTGCAAGGTCCCGCATACCAGTGGTGGAAGACTGCTCCAGGCAGTTCCGCCAGACATTGTAATTTGACCTAGGAAGATTTTCTGAGAGTATTACGAGAGAACTATATGCCGAAGATTTATGTGGATCGGAAGATGAAAGAATTTTTTGACTTGAAGCAAGGTAGGCTCACAGTGGCAGAGTATGAGATAAAATTCAACGAGGTAATGGGGTATGCAATTGCATTGGTCCCAACAGAGGAAGACAATTGTAAACGATTTGAGGACGGTTTGAATATGGAGATCAAAACGAGACTAGCCATTTCTAATTTGGGCAGTGTCACAGAACTCCGAGTGATCTCAATTAGAATTGAATAGTTGTTGAAGAATGGTCAGGGAGAGTATAGATTGGAGGTTAGAGGAAAGAGGCAGGATAAATCTCAGACTAATTCTGGCATAAGTCTCAGAAAGTGTCAAAACAGATCATCTCAATTCTAGGTTAGATTGAGACAATCTAGATCCTGATCAAGAGGTGGATTTGTTCAAACTGGGAGAAGTATACGACAAATGCCCTCTAGCCAGACTCAACAGTTGCTTGATTATGAACACTGTGGTAAGAAACATGGTAGTGAATGTTGGAGGGTAACTAGATCTTGTTTCCGTTGTGGCTCGATAGAACATCTGATCAGAGATTGTCCTGAGATGTTAGGATCACAGTCTGGAGCTAAAGCAGGTGACTGAGATAACGATTTAACATAGTAGAGTTAGCAGGTCTACACAAAAAGGCAGAACTCAATCAGCAGGGTTCAGTGTCAGGACTGAGGTGCAGAGTAACCAATGCAATCTTAGGCCACGGTTTATACCATAACTAGACAAGAGGCGCAGAACTCCCCAGATGTGGTAATAGGTGTGTTGAATGTTTTTCATTTTGAAGCATATGCATTGGTAGATCTGAGATCTACATATTCATTCATCATACCGTATCTGGTATCTAGATTGCATTGCGAGAGAGAGATACTGAAATGTGGGTTAG
>JANSVA010000009.1:24613333-24628506 GCA_025504915.1 Erythroxylum reticulatum | reverse complement strand
AGCGCTCTTTATTGGTGTTATACTACACCAAGGCTCGGCTTTAAGCTCATTTTTGTTCACATTAGTGTTAGATGAACTTACCAAACATATACAAGAAGAGATACCTTGGTGTATGTTATCTATGGACAATATTGTCCTGATGGATGAGACCAAAGAAGGGGTCAATGCCAAGGCAGGACGTTGGAGATAAGTGTTGGAATCGAAAGGTTTTAGAATGAGCAGATCCAAGACGAATTATTTAGAATGCAACTTTTTGGGTAGCCAGATGGTACAAGAGGTTGCGGTAGCAATTAACACTGACATCATAACACAGAAATCGAGTTTTAAATAACTTGGATCCATCATTCAGAGAGATGGTAGTATCGATAATGATATAGTACATCGTATTAGATCTGGGTGGGTCAAATGGCAGAGGGCATTAGGTATTCTATGTGATAAAAAGGTCCGTATAAAACTCAAAGGGAAGTTCTATAGAATGGTGATTTGGCCAATCATATTATATAGTGCAGAGTGCTGGTCTACTAGGCGTAGAGATACGCGACAGTTGTTGGTAGCAGAAATGCAAATGCTTAGATGGATGTGTGACATTACCAAAAGAGATAAGCTACGGAATAGGGTAGTGAGAGACAAGCTACAGGTGGCTAGTATTGCTGACAAGTTGAGAGAGAAAAGGCTTAGGTAGTTTGGGTATGTGAGCAGGATACCCTCTGATGCTCTGGTACGACGTTGCGAGAAAATAAACTTTAGTGGCTACAAGAGGAAAAAAGGGAGGCTTTATAAGAACTGGAGGGAGGTGATCAAGAAAGATATGTCAGAGTTGGCCTTCACTGCGATAGTGGCTAGAATTAGAAAAGTCTGGCGTGATAGGATAAGGGTAAACGACACACCGTAAAGCCCTCACATCTCATCCTTACCGTATAATGAGTTTTTTTTCCAGGTGTAGGGGGAAAGATTCCCGTGATTGACGTATAAAACTGTAAGATTATCGTATTCTCAAGGTCGCTTAGTGAAAAATCATTAACATAACTAGCAACGAGAAAAGCTAGTCTTGGCAGGGTGAAAGGTAATAGCAAATTTATGGTCATCATCCGGTATATATATACACTGTCAGTCTTTACATATTTACTCTTTTAATCTGCATCACTATTATCCTGTCACATCTGCATGTGAGTCTACTAGAAATAGCCTCTCTATAATGTAAGGATAAGGTTGCGTACTATCAGACCTCTCCAGATCTCGCTTCACTGCGGGACTTCGGGGTATGATGATGATGATGATGATATTTATATAGTCAAATAATAGTTGTTATATTTTTACGATTATATTATGTTAATGTATTACATTTGTAGGATTATATTATGTTAATGTATAATATTTTTAGGATAATTATATGCTAATGTTTCATTTATTATTATCATCTTTTGTAAAATAAAGAATTTTTTTGCCTGGGGTTTTTAAGGAAGTTAAGTTATGGATATATTTATACAAATGTTTAATTGATTGATTCTAATTAAAAGTTTACTTAACAACACAATTCATTAAATTATATTTCAATTTAAAAAAATCAAACTTTTCATAAAAAACTTTATTTACTGATTATATAAGATATATTTATAATACATTTATAAATAACTGATTAATTTTTACTATATTTTATGTTTTTTATTGTTTTAATTAAATATTTAAAAAGTACTTTATATGATCACGATTATTCTGATGCTTAATATTATTGATTATTAATTATAATTATGGAAGTTGTTAGTTTTAAATTGTTAATAATATATTATATTATCATGATCATGCCAATGCTTAATATTATTAATTATTAATTATAATTATGGAAGTTGTTAGTTTTAAATTATTAATAATATATTATATTATGCATTCACAGGTGTGCATTTTTTTTTAATATTTATTCTCTTTAACAAATCCTCACTGTTAGTCACAACTGTGACTTCTTAACCTCTATTTCCTTCTAACTTTTTTCCTCACAACCGTGTTTATTAATCTTATTTGTTAACTTTTAATTTATATATTAAAAAGTCTAAACATAGAATTTTCCTATAAATTTTATTTGATTATTTTAATTACAACTTTACTTATAAAATAATCAAACGTTTCATAAAAAAATTGCATTCACTGATTATATGAATAACTGATTTATTTATAACACATTTATTTTCTTTTTTTTTGTTGTAATTAAATATTATAAAAGTACCTTATATTATTAATAAACACAATTATCGCTAATTCTATATATTATTAATTATTAATTATTAATTATAATTATGAAAGTTATTAATTATTATTTATTAATTGTTGATGATATATATTAATTATTCATTTTATATTATACATGTACGACCATACCGATGCTTAATATTATTGATTATTAATTATAGAGTCATCAGTTTTAAATTGTTAATCCTCACGGTTGTCAATTATTAGTCACAATCGTGACTTGTCTATTTTGTAAGTATGGTCATACACAAATCCACGCTTCTAACATTTTCCTCACAGTTGTTTTGTTAACTGTTAATCTATATATTTAAAAGTCATAACCATCTACTTTTAATATTTACTTAATTTAATTAAATATTAATGATGATCATTATATTTATTAAATTTATATTGTTAGTCAAAATTGTAGATTATCAGAATTATTAATTATTATTATGAATTATGAATTATTCCTTTTAAATGCATGCAGACGGATTTGAGCAATAAGTTGCGTTTTATTTATTAAATTTTATTGCTATTTTCATAATATTCTTAATTATCATATGCTCAAAGAGGATAACTAGAATGACAAAATACAATAAATATACATATCCATGATACATATCTATAATTTCATGCACTTCTTGATGTATTTATATCTCAAATATGCAAAATAATAAATTTATAAAATTTATTTTCCATAAATTTCTATTGAGTAGAATTCTTTGATATTTTTTCCATTTGTTGTGCTTGTACAAAATACATGATAAATAATTCGGTTTCATTCGTATAAATATCAGGTCATATCTGCAATTTTCGTATAAATATCAGGTCATATATGCAATTAATCTTTTCAATATTTATAAAATTTTTTTCCCTGACCACATTTATCCTTCATTTTTTTAGGTTTTCTTCTCGTTCGTAATTGCCAGGTTCATTATGTTCTATTAAGGTATGTTTAATTTTTCAAAAATTTTATTATATAAAAGTCTGTTATATTTGTTCCTGAAATTTTTCTTTTCGTTGAAATGATAATTACCTTTCTGTTTATTTTTCCATATTTCATAACTTACATATACAAATTTACCTTATTAATATACTCACTTACATCATATTGGCATGAATTAACCTTTTTTTATATCTCCTAATCCTTTATTTATCTTGTGGTATATTCAACCCATATTATTATGCAAACTTTCTAAAATTTTTACTAATTAATTAAATTTATAAATAACGTTATTTGTTAAATTTATGGTTTGTTAGATCATTGTTAAATGTATGGTTAACCTTATTTGTTAAATGTGTGCTTTGTTAGATTTTTTTTAATTAACGGATACAGTAAATATTATTGCTTCACGATAAACTCTTTATTAAATCTATGGTTTGTTAGATGTATTTTCTTCTATTCATCAATAAAGATGATATTATTGCTTCATATTTTTCATGTTATATTTTGACATTTTTAATTATATCCAACATTTATTAATGTAATATATGTTTTTAATACATATATCATTTAATTATATATTAAATAATATTTATAATATATATTTCACAAATATTGTTACTAAGGATATTTTAATGTTTTAAAAAATATTATCAATTGACATATGAAGAACGTTCATGTTGTCTCCATTCAGATATGGATGGAAATGCCAAACGACGTCAAAAATATGTTGAAATTCTAGAAAATAAAAAAGAGAAATTCTTGCGACGACTTAGAGAAAATCGAGCTGCAAAAAAGAGAAGCGCTACCTTGCCTACGCTTCATAAAACAATTACTGATCAAGATTCCTATTCTTTCATTAATACAGAACCTTCCAGCAGTCAACTTTTCATTCATCAATCCACTAGTCAACCAATACAAAATCGATCTTTCGATTTTAATGTAAATCATATTGATCAAGGTATAAATTTTTTTACCAATATTTTTACTATTTCTATTATGATTAGTGCACGAAGTGATCATGTTATTTTTATATGTTTTAAGAGATAAATCATCATCGTTCTTCCTCAAAGTTAGCATCTTTGTAAAATTTACGTGTTGAGCCTCAATAGATTCGTTTTGCTCCAAATTGTAAACATTGTCATGCAAAACGATTTTATCTTGAGCCTCCATCATTCTGTTGTTCGTCAAGATAGATTTCTATTGGTGCTCCTCAAATGCCATATGCTTTAAAACGATTATTTCTTAGCAATGATGAAGAATCAGAACATTTTAGGAAGAATGTTCTTACATATAATAACAATGTAGCTTTTACTTCTTATGGAGCTAAGTATGATCAAGAACTAACAAAAAACAAGAAAGGGGTTTATACATTTCGTGCTCAAGGATAAGTTTATCATTTTCTTGATAGTTTAGTGTCAACAACTAATAAGGCATCTGGAATCTAAATATATTTCTTTGATATGGATGAGGAACTAAAAAGAAGGACTAACAGCTGTGATAAACTTTGTAAGAGTACATTAAAACTGATTATGACAGTTCTATAAGATAATCCTTATGTCAAGTTCTTTTGAAGTCTTAGAGACATTCCATCACTTGAGAATCATGAAATAGTTTTAAGATGTTATCCTGGCCTTGACCAATGTGTTTATAATCTTCCTACTGCATCACAAGTGGCTACTATATGGACTAAAATTGATGATGAACAAATTGATAAATGCCCTCACATCTAAGTTTATACTCACTCGGGTACAAGTTATAGAATTCAAGCTTATTATGCATGTTATGACCCCCTTCAATATCCTCTTTTATTTCCTCGTGGTGAATCTGGATGGCATCGTGACATTAAGAGGTTGATTTCAAAGAGAAACAGGAACAATGTTTTAGATGAAGGGAGTGATGTTCATTTAAACTCTTTTACTGATCCATATGAATTGTTCGCTGTGGAAAAAATAGGCAAGTTTATCTTTTCATTTTGTCACTTTTAAATATTATTTAATTCTATGATTTTATTTATCAAATTCATCTTATTTGCTACTAGTTGTGGACGAAGAATACTGTGAAGATGGTTTTGTTTATGCTAGAGAATATTATTGTTATCGACTCTAAATGAGAGAAAATGATGTATCTATACTACTCCATAGCTTAAGACTGCTTCAACAATTTGTTGTGGGTACTTATATAAAGATTGGAACATCCCGACTTGATTTCTATAGAAAAAAATAGAATGAGATACGGACAGAAATTCTGCAAGGTGTTTTGGATAGTATTATTATTGGTCAAACATAAGGTTCTAGAATTGGTTGCGAGTTATGCTTTCAACTTCATTTATCGGTGGTCCACGGGACATGAAACATCGTTATCTTGATGCAATGGCTCTGGTACAAAAATAAGGTAAACAAAATATTTTCCTAACCATGACTTGCAACCCAATCTGGAGAGAGATATAAGACAATCTTAAATTTCATGAAAAGGCATAAGATAGACCGGATTTATTGGCTAGAGTATTCAAAGCTAAATTTGAAATTCTTAAAAATGAGTTGATCAAAAAACAAATCTTCGGAGATGTGACTGCATTTGTTTAAATTATTGAATTTCAAAAGCGTGGATTCCCTCATGCTCATTTATTGTTGATACTTAAGTCACATTCTAAATTGCTAAATCCAGATTCTTACGATAAGATCATATCCGCTGAAATACCAGATCCTAATCAAAATTCACGTTTATATTCTCTTGTCATTAACCATATGATTTATGGTCTTTGTGGTTTTATGAATAAGATTGCCCTTGCATGAGAAAAGGTGTATGCAAAAATTAGTATTCTAAGAATTTTGCTCCTTTTACTATTCATGGTGAAGACAATTATCTATGCTATAGATGAAAAGATGATGGCAGGAAAGCCAAAATTTACAGACATGAGATTGATAATAGGTGGGTGGTTCCTTATAATCTATACCTTTTGATGCTAATTGATTGTCATATAAATGTTGAAATATGTTCAACTGTGAAGCTTGTTAAGTACTTATACAAATATGTTTTTAAGGGTTATGATCTTGTCAATTTTAGTAATGTCAATCAAGAGAGCACAACTAATATTGATGAAATCAATCATTTTCAAGAAGGTCGTTGGATTTCACCTTCTGAAGCTTTATGGTGTATATATGAATTTCGTCTAGCAAAGATTAATTCATCAATTTATATAATGCAGGTTCATCTCCCAGATCAGCAGACTATTTCCTTTGACAAAAATGCAATTTTGTTTTATTTATTGAGAAAAATTGACTTCTCAAAAACAATGCTAACTGACTTTTTCAAGATGAATTTGACAAATAAAAAAGCAAAAAAGATGAAATGTCTGTATAAAGATTTTCTAGAACATTTTATTTGGAATCGAAAAACAAAACATGGTCGGAAAGAAGTCAAAAAAAGGTTATAGGAAGATTAGTTACTATTGACCTTAGAGAAAGAGAAAGGTATTACTTGAGGTTATTACTCACACATGTTAAAGGACCATCATCATTTAATAAATTGTTATTGATGGTGAAGAAAAAAAAGTTGTTTCAGGGAGGCTGCACTACAATTAGGATTGCTAGCATCTGACTTTTATATACAACAATCTCTTGAGGAAGCTGTTATGTTTCATATGCTAGCATCGCTTATACTTTTATTTGCTACAATCTTGTTTTATTATTCACTAACAAATCCTAAGCAACTCTGGGAAACATTCAAAGACAACCTTTGTTCTGACTACTAGTATGCTTCTTCTTCCTATAGTACCTATACATCTTATGACATTACAAAAATGACCCTTCAAGATATTAATAAATCTCTGGAGCAAATGGGGAAAAGCTTAGTTGATTATCATTTTGTTGATCATTAGTTTCATGTTGATTATCATCAACATCAAAGTAAAGAAATACAGAGTGAGATGCATATATAAGTTAATCCAGAAGACCTAGTATTACATTCAAGGTTGAATAATGAACAGAAGTACCTATTTGATTTAATTATGGATTCAATTTTGGGTTTGAGTGGTGGAATGTTTTTTATTGATGGTCCTGGTGAAACTAGAAAAACTTTCTTATATCGAGTTCTCCTTGGAAATTTACGATCACAAGGACATATTGAAATTGTTGTTGCTATATCGGGTGTTGCATCATCAATCCTTCCTAATGGTAGGATAGATCACTTAAGATTTAAAATCCTGTTTGATTTATCAAAGAAAAAAGTTTTTCAATTAAGTAAGCAAAGTAGTATTGCAAAATTGATATTTGAATCTAGTCTTATCTTATAGGACGAGGCTTCCATGGCAAAACGAGAGGCCATTGAAGCATTTCATAATTTGCTTCAAGATATTATGGACTCTAATAAACCTTTTGGAGAAAAAATTGTTGTATTTGATGGTGATTTTCGACAAACCTTGCCAGTTATTGACCAAGCTCCAAATCAACAACTAATTGATTCGAGTCTTCTAAATTCACATCTTTGGCCACAAATGTGTAAATTCTCTTTGAAGATAAATATGAGAGCTATATCAAATCCAGCTTTTTATGAATTTTTATTACGTGTAAGAGAAGGCACTAAACCAATAGATGAGTAAGATCAAATATCTTGCCAAAAGAATTGGTTATTTCTTATCATAACAAAGATGAGTCTCTTAACAGGTTATAGTTTTTTTCATTATATATTTTACTATCTTTTTTTAAAGAATTACAATTACATTTTTCTAATGCATTGTTGCCTTGACCAGGTTACTTGAAAACATCTTCCCTAACCTAAGCTTGTATTCATCTGATCCGTATCAGATGATAAACAGATACGTACTATGTCTAACAAACAACTATGTTGACGAAATTAATGATATAATGATTAACAAATTGCCAAGAAATATGCATTCATACATGGGTTTTGGCAAAACGGTTGACCAAAGACATCAAGCAGATTATGAAGATTTTCTCAATTCTTTAAATCCTAAAGGCCTACCTCCACACAAACTCTTACTCAAAGAAGGCTCCCAAATTATGCTACTAAGAAATTTGAATCCAATTGAGGGATTATGCAATGGGACAAGATTGATATGCAGGCAATTAAAAGACGATAAAATTTCTGCAAAAATTGTCTTTGGACCTCACAAAGGAAAATTGAATTTTATAGTTAAAATTCCCTTGCAATCTTCAGAAAATGAAAAAAATGGAATACCTTTTGCCAGAATACAATTCCCTATTCATTTTTGTTTTGCAATGACTATAAACAAATCCCAAGGTCAAACACTTGATTATGTAAGAATTTATCTCCGTCAACCTCTATTCTCACATGGACAACTATATGTAGCTATGTCAAGAGCTCAAACTCCTGATTTAGTTAAAGTTCTGATTGTTCCAGGAACTTTTGAATCTTCAAAGTTTGATCAAAAGATAAGAAATATTGTGTTTCATGAAAATTTTCAATTAGTCAAATTATAAAAAATAAAGTTGTTAGGAGGTATGTTAATTGTTTTTTTTTCAAATTGATATAATTTCATTTCATATAAAAATTTTCCCCTAACTAATTTATTAAACAAGATTTTTCAGGATGGAAAGCCGTTTATTGATTAAGGATATTTTACCTGGTACTCAATGCTGATCATGTGAAATTATCGTCTAAGAAAAACAACTGTCGCCTCACTTGGCACACCATCAAAGAGACAAAAGTTTATCTTTTTTTTTTATTCTGAGGTATGACAATTACACTTTCTTCATTCAAAATATTTTTTACTTAATTATTAATAATTTCTGTATGATTAACAGGGATCACAAGTTTAAGGTATTATATTCAACAATGATATCCAACGAATGAGCCACATTTTACACCCGTGTAAAAAATATATTATTTGTAATGTCATTGTCAATGCAATTCCGACTCAATGTCAAATTGAAGACTTGAAAATTCAACAGATAATTACAAGTCACACTGTCATTGAACCTATACCAGATGATGATAGCATCATCCATATGAAATTTAACTTTGCATCTTTTACCGATCTTATCAACTGTATAAATGACAAGGAAAAATTAGTTAGTTAGAGCCTTTATCTATTTCTTTATACAATGTTGACTATTTTTTCTATTATATCTGATGATATTTATATTTAACATGTGATAGATATTTTGGTCGTGGTTCTTAAAGTCTTCGATAAGAAAGAAATCAACAAAGATGGCAGAAATTCAACTGTCCATAAATTTGTTATTGCCAATAAACAATAATTTTAATTCTCTGTTATTCTTTATATTTTGCAAAAAACTAAGATAAATTCTTTTTTTCCTAATATTTATTTTTTATTAGACAACAAACAGTTGTATCGTCGAAGTGGAATTCTTTTGTTACTAACGAGGGCTAACAAATTACTTAATCCTTACACTCTTATCTGATAATTGTGTGTAGGAGACTGAAAGTGAACTTCTATAACAATATTTTTTTCTTCATCATGATATTATATTTTATTAGTTATCCTTCTATTTTATTTTTACGTTATAATTCAAAATTTTATGTGTTGCATTATCCACCTAGTTTGACTCAGCAATTCTTGTTGATCCACCAATACAAGAAGTTGCGAATCTTAAAAATTAGTACTCCCTTATTTTTACTCCAACAATTAATAAAATTATATAAAAATTTTATAATATTTTGATGCTTTGGTACTTATAATGATTATGTTACAGGGTATGACGAAATAATAAGAAACTTAAAAACCTTATTAACCAACGAGCTTATCCCAGATATAATCCTGATATATCTTTTGGATCACATCAGAAGATTTCCAAAATCATCTTCTTGGATTCTACCACTAAGGTAACTACATTTTATATTCTTATAAAATATTTCATATTAATTTTTTTATAAAAATCTTATCACTGGTTATTTGCAGACAATATGGATTAAAGCAGATATTTCCTTCTAACACATCTTGCAAAAGTATTGGTATATGGCATGTAAGAAATGCTTTCATTCTACAACTGCTACCTATGGAGTTCCATTCACTTGTAATTCTTGCAAAGAAAAACTTCCTGCTGAACCCAGATTTCCTTTTTCTCTTTTCTCTTTTCTCTTTTCAATTTACTACTTTTTGTTTCTCATGTACTGTATATGTTGGGATTT
This sequence comes from Erythroxylum reticulatum, assembly GCA_025504915.1. Taxonomy (NCBI): domain Eukaryota; kingdom Viridiplantae; phylum Streptophyta; class Magnoliopsida; order Malpighiales; family Erythroxylaceae; genus Erythroxylum; species Erythroxylum reticulatum. The sequence goes on along the minus strand of JANSVA010000009.1, from coordinate 24,618,206 downwards.
TTTTAACAATGTTTTTCACTTGCATGTCACGGGACTTGTTAAGTCACACCCGTGACACCTTCTTCAATTTTAATGTCTTTTTTTTTCTTCTTCACAGGTGTGATAGGTGACACCTTCTTCAATTTTAATGTCCAATTTCATTCTTCTTCATTAATAAGTCACACCCATGACACGGGTGTGACATGTTAAGCCACACCCGTGACACCTTCTTCAGTCTTTTTTTTCCTTCTAATTATCATATATATTCTAATTAACTTTTGATATAGATGCCATTTTGACGTGGATTTGACAGATGAAACAGGGATTATCACTGCTTCTATTTTTGGGGAATTCGGTGAAAAACTTTTGAATTTCACTGCAGTTTAAGCTATGCAATATTACCAACAGGTTATATTTTTACAATATTTTTTTTGAATTAATACATATGCAATATAATAAGAAAAGAATTATGATATCTATATTGTTGACAAATTAATATTTTTGCCTTCCCATAATAAAAATATGGAACTTACTCTTGAAAAGGTTTACGCAGAATTGAGACGCAAAATATTTCTTCTTCATATCAAACCTATAAAGATTCAGTCATCAAATGCAAGACAACAGTTCACTGTTAAGTATTACCGTGAAATTGATGATGAAATATAAGAGGCTTCGGATTCACCCGCAAAAGATGATCAAATTTCAACTGATGATAAAAATAACGCTACTGAAATTACACCTCCACCTATTTCAGGTATTCGTTAATTTGGTATTTGTTATTATTTATTCATCCAATTTTTACGTTTTTATCTTTATCAAACTATGTAAACTTCTTTTTTACATTAATTATATTATCATCTGTTATTTATCTATCTAACATTTTTACCAAAAAAATAATGTTACCTTATATACTTTGTAGCTAATATAATTTGATTTTTATATTTTTAGAACATATTGCTGAATCTTCTTCATCACTCAGACAATGCCTTCATAAAAGATTCAGCCAGAGTAAATCCACTCTGCAGTCAAATGCAAACTCTGCAGTCAGATGCAAATATGAACATCAACCATAGTGAACCCACACCATAGTCAAATGTAGATGTTGATCGCAATAAAAAAACTTAAATTGTCATAAGCTATTTCTGTTAAAGCAAAATAATCACATGACTTATGTACCTTTTGTGCTTTAATTTCATGTTTTCTTAAACCTCAAAATTCTCGATATCCATATGATAGTTTTTTGTTGTTAAATCACAACCGTGAATAATTTTTTATTACTTAGCTCATAACCGTTTATTACTTATCACATATATCAATTGTCTTTATTAAACTCATGCAAATCCATGAAGTAATTGTTCGAAATTAGTAGACATCTCAACATATCAAAAGAAAACCTTTTCTTTTCTTTATGTTTATTTTCTCTTTTTTAACATTTCTTGTTTTTCGTTGCGTTTTCATTTTTATCAAATTTTTGTAAAATAAAATTCTTGTAAATAAAGCATCATGTGAAATTCTGAATATAAATCTGATTAACTTATTCTCATTTTACTACTAATCTTAATATTATATGTTATTTAATTATTTCTAGATAAATAAAACTTTACTAAATATATACAACAAACTCAAATTTTTCTTAGCTTCAATCTCTATAAATTTAACATTTTTTGAACAAATTTTCAATCATGGATGTGATTTAATAATTCATACCCATGACCGATGATAACACAACAACATGAAGAGGCTATCAATTAAACGTAACTAAAACCGTTTTAACTACCAAAACATGAAATACTACATAAACATAAAAACCTACAATCATACTTAAACTATTCAAGAATAAAAAAATTTCCACTCATAAATTAAGCATTCACAACACGCATCAGTCACAGGTGTGACTTAAATAAATCACACCTGTGACTGATGATGTTAGGCTATCAACTAACATAAACATTCAACTAAAACTTCAACTACAAAAACATAAATACTACATAAACATCAAAACGTACAATCATATAATAAAGTAAAACTATTCAAGAATCAAGAGTTTCTACTCATGAATTAAACATTAACAATACCATATTAGGATCATCGGTCACGGGTGTGACTTATTTAAGTTACACTCGTGACTGATGATCTTATGCTATCAATTAACCATAAACATTCAACTAAAACCTTAACGCTATCAATTAAACATAAACATTCTACTCACAAATTAAACATTCACAGTACACTTATATTAAGTGTTGTTTTTTCTTCTTCTTAAAACTGGCACACCATACCCATCCTTCTCTTTGCTTATCTTCTTCTTCTTCGTACCATCCTCTTTATCAATAATTACATTTATACCATCAAAGTGGGTCTCCAGCCCTCGAATCTCTTTCTTCTTTTTCCTTTGCAAGAACATTGTTACAAAGAGTTAATAATATTCAATAATCAAAATAATGTGAAATTAAGAAAAGAAAAAAAACATCATTAAAAATATTGAACCATAAAAGCACAAACACCCAAACAAAAACTAACTAATAATAACAACAAGTTATTTTCTCATTTAATGATTAAAAATGTTAAATGATCATTTTGACGAACACAACCTAAGATTTTAAAACTCATAATAATTTATAAACAAACTATTATTCACATGCATAACCATAGTTGACAAGTACATCAACTAAAAGATCATAAACAAATGTGATAGACACTCACTCAATTTTCCTTTCTTTCAAGCACTCAGAGGTCAAAAATATTCCCTCATTTTCCATTTCATGTTAAAATGATACAAACTAATAAAATATAAAACACAAACTTTTTTCTTTTCAGGTTGAAACTAACCCAACCAATCTCCTTTACTTTTTCAGCCTACCATTTCCCTTCATTTTTTTTCTTTTTCTGCGTGCCATTTTCTCCTTCCTTTTTATTTCATTTTTTTCTCTTTCTTCTTCAGTTGATATGATTTGTTTTATACTAAATGTACAATAACATATATCCTTCTATTTTTTCTTTTGTCCCTTTTTTTCTGTCTTTTTTGGTTGATATCATTTGCTTTTTTCCAATGTACAACAACATATATACCTTTTAAATGCTCAACTTGCCCTTATACTGATATAATCAAGGTAGATAAACAATAAAGGACAAAGCTCATGTTTCAAGTTTTAACCAAAAAAAGGTTCCATGCAAGCTCAAAGGGGTTCACTAAGGATAATATCATGGTGGCTTTTTAAGCTCTCAGGTTATATCCTAAACGCCTTCATCATTTTAATGTTTGCATAAGATTAGGTAATTTTGACTAGTATTCACAAGCAAGTTCTAGATTTGTTTAACATGAAACGATACTATCAACAACGAATACTTTTAATTGGTCTCACACTCTTACCGAAGGAAAGTGTCATTCATCTATCACAAGAAGCTAATACCCTTTCAATTAAAACCCAGGTCAATTAACTGATGCATGCAAATATATTTATTCACTTATATTATGCATTTATAACCCCGATTAAGTTCAGTCAATAATTAAACATCTTTAACTATTAAACAAAAAAATAATCACAATATGTACAACAATCACAGTCAACTTCATAGGAAATTAAAAAAAAGATCTAATATGCAAATGAGATTAATTAAGACAAACAATAGAATAAAAATAATTTAATGACAAACAATCAAAATAATAAAAGAAAAAATAGAAATATGATACTAAGATGGAGTCCATGTTTTCTTAAGCCAGGATTCAAATTCGCTAGCAAATTCTTGATTTCCGTAATATTTGCCTCAATCTTTTGCAATGTCTCATCTATTCGCCGCTCAAAAGTAATAAGTTGATTGGTTAATGATTGGAATTCCATAAAAGTAGATGCAATGTTAAATTGCGTACCTTCATGTAGTGAAGGGTCTTCCCTTTATATACTTTCACCTCCTTTGCCCCCAGTGCGCTTACTAGTTGAAGGTTCTTTTGGCTCATCACTAATAACAACATAACGATCACCTTGCCGTTTGGCAATCTTCGTAGATACCAAGGACTGCAAGTCTAAACTAGAATTCCCTAAAACTAACTGCATACTTGTTCTCTTCGTTAGTAAATCAAAATACTCTACAATTTGGGTAATAAATGCCCTAATAACTATTTTCTCAGTACTAACTTTCTTTACATCCATCATATGCACACTTAACCACATACCAGCATTAAAGTGTTTACCATACACCATATACCACAACATAAAAAATTCAGCTTTAGAAACTGCACCTTAACTCTCTCCTCTTCCAAATATCATACAAGTTAAATATTAATAATCTTATTACAAAATTTAAATATTTATTTATTTTAAACTTATTTTGTTTGATTTTTTAAAATTTAGTTTATATATTTTAGACATTTATAATAAATACATTACATTATACATTTGCTTAGTTTTTTTTAATTTTTCATCCCAAATTTTGACTAACTAATTTTACTTATTCATTTATGATATTCTAACTTATATATTTTTAATATAACAAAATTTAACCTTTTTAATAAAATATACATTTCAAATTTAAAATATTTATAATTTGGTTACAAATTTTTAAATTACCCGATATTTATTTATACATTAGAATTATGTAATGTAACATGTGACTATTTTTTACCTTAATAAACTACAATATTTAATTCATAACAAAACATTTAACATTTTTTATTTTTCTAGTCAAATAACTAATTTTACTAATCTATTTTTAACATTTCAACTTATATATTTTAATGTTTTGTATACCATGAATGATCATGTTTCATTTCCTATTTTTTTTCATTCCAAATTTTTACTAATTAAATTTACCAATTCATTTTTATATTCAAATTTATATATTTTTAATAATTATATCATAATTCTTTTCTTATTATACATTTAAAGTTTTAAATATT
>JANSVA010000009.1:24593822-24613233 GCA_025504915.1 Erythroxylum reticulatum | reverse complement strand
ATTTATATTATGCATGAACAATCATAGCCGTGCTTAATATTATTAATTATTAATTATAATTATTAAAGTTATTAGTTGTTAATTAATAATCATTATTATATATTAAAGCATTCACGGTTGTGACTAGTAAGTCATAGCCGTGCATTTTTTAATCAATTTTTACTATTACGTTTATATTGTTATTAATTATAAATTATTATTGATTTATTTATTCCATTAATTTTAAACATCTCACCGTCCCTTTTCCACGACTCGTATTCTTTAACATTTCAGCTGATTGTCACGGTTGTGACTTAGTGACAACTGTAACTTCTTAGCTTTTATTTCCTTTTTATTTCTTTCTTTTGTAACTCTAATCGTCTCGTGACTTCTTAACTTCTTTCTTCTGTAACTCTAATCGTATAAAAATTCTTACTTTTTTCCTAACAATCGTTGTTAACCGTTACTCTATATGTTAAAAAGTCATAATCATGTCTTTTAATATTGAATTAATTTAATTAAATATTTATTATATTTATTATAATTATTAATTATATATTGTTAGTCACCATTACAGCTTATGATAATTATTAATTATGAATTATTCCCTTTACATCATTCATACTGTGTATTTTATTTATTAAAATTTATTGTTATTTTCTTAGTATTCTTAATTATAAATTATTATTAAATTATTTATTTCATTAATCTTTTTTTCCTTGCAAATTTCTTTTCGTAACGAATTAACCTAGATTCTTATGTAAATGATCCATATGAAAAACCAAAATTTCCTAACTTCATTTATTAAACACATTTTCAACTAAGCTTGAATTTAAATTTTAAATGCATATTTTTATCTCCGAATCTTTAAATAAGTCCTAATTCACTACTAAACAATATAACAAATTTTAGTTAATTCACTACTAAACAATATAACAAATTGTAACTTTGAAATAAATTATTGCATGTTTTAATTATAAAAAATCTTCTGTAATAACTCAAATAAAAAAAAAGAAAAAGATTAAATTTCACAATAAAAGATAAATTTATAAACCAAACCATAACCATATTATCATATTCTCATATGGTAAAGAGGATAACTAAAATCACAAAATACAATGAATATACATATTTATAATTTGATGCACTACTTAATCCATTTATATCTTAAATATGGAAAATAATAAATTAAAAAAACTTATTTTTCATAAATTACAACAATAAAAAGTAGAAAGTAAGCTACATATGATTATATTAATGTTATCCAATCTTCTTTATTTAATAGTAAGGATTTTCCTATCTAACATTAAATAGAATTCTTGGATTTTATTTTTTCAGTTATTATGTCTATACCAAATACATGATAAATAATTTTAAGTAGTTTTCATGTACAAAATACATGATAAATAATTTTAAGTAGTTTTCATTTGCATAACTGTCACTTATATCCGCAATTAATTTTTTAAATATTTCATTTTCTAAAATTGTTTTTCCTAACCACATTTAACCTTAATTTTTTTAGGTTTTCTTCTTGTTTGTTCTTATTTTGTTCCTTATTACAACATTTAGGTATGCATAATTTTATCCAAAATTTTATTATATAAAATTTCATTGCATTTGTTCCTCATTAATATGATAATTACTTTTTTTTCTTTATTTATCTTCTTTGTTAAATATATGGTTAACCTTCTTTGTTAAATGTATGGTTTGTTGGACGTATTTTGTTATATTAATGGATACGGTAGATATTATTGCTTTATGATAAACTCTTTATTAATTCTATGGTTTGTTAGATGTATTCTCTTATATTCATCGATAAAGATGACATTATTGCTTCATTTTTTTATCATGTTATATTTTGACTTTTTAAATTGTAGCCAACATTTATTAATGTAATTGAGCATCATTGAATAATATTTATAATATATATTTTTATATATCTCATTTACTAATATTAATAATATATATTTATATATATATTTCTCACATATTTTTAGTATGAATATTTTAATACTTTTAAAAATATTATTAATTGATATATGAAGAATGTAAATGTTGTCTACATTCAGATATGGATAGAAATGCCAAGAGACGTCAAAAGTATATTGAAACGCTAGCAAATAAAAAACAAGAATTCTTGCGACGACTTAGAGAAACTTATGCTGCAAAAAAGAGAAACGCTACTTTTCCTACACTTTGTCAAATAGTTAGTGATCAACATTCCAATTTTTTCATTAATAGTGAACCTTCTGGCAATCAACTTTTCATTCATCAATCTAGTGGTCAGCTACTACAAAATCGATCTTTCGATTTTAATGTGAATCATGTTGATGAAATTCATTCTTCTCTACAAATAGAAGAAATTGTTCATACGATATCATTTGAAGCATCTAATATGACATGTGATAATTCAAAATTTCCAATGTATCTTCATTTCCAATTCAACCTAACTCAGTGATACTTGTTGAAGATTAAGGTATACATTTTTTATCTATATTTTCACTATTTGTAATATTATTACTACATAAAGTGATCATCTTATTTTATATGTTTTAAGGGATAAATTGTCATCATTCTTCCTGAAAGTTAGCATCTTTGTAGAATTTACCTGTTGAGCCTCAACAACTTCATTTTGTTCCAAATTTTGAACATTGTCATGCAAAGAGATCTTATCTTGAACCTCCATCATTCTGTTGTTCATTAGGATAGATTTTCATTGTTGCTCCTCAAATGCCATATGCTTTGAAACGATTATTTATTGGCAATGATGAAGAATCAGAACATTTCAGGAAGAATGTTCATACATATAATAACATTGTAGCTTTTACTTCGTATAAAGCTAGGTATGATCGAGAACTAATAAAAAACAAGAAAGGGGTTTATACATTTTGTGTTCAAGGTCAAGTTTATCATTTCCTTGATAGTTTAGTTTAAATAACTAAAAAGGTATCTACAATCCAACTCCATTTCTTTGATACTGATGAGGTGATAAACTTTGTAAGATTGCATTAAAACTGATTATGGAAATTCTACAAGATAATCCTTATTCCAAGTTCTTTCGAAGTCTTAGGGACATTCCATCACTTGAAAATCATGCAATAGTTCTAAGGTGTTATCCTGGCCTTGATCAACGTGTTTATAATCTTCCTACTACATCACAAGTGGCTACTATATGGACTGAGATTGATGATGAAATTGATAAATATCCTCACATCCAAATCTATACTCACTTGGGTGCGAGTTATAGAATTCAATCTTATTATGCATGTTATGAACCCCTTCAATATCCTCTTTTATTTCCTCGTGGTGAATTAGGATGACATCATGGAATTAAGCGGTTGATTTCAAATAAAAATAGGAGCAATATTTTTGATGAAGGAAGTGATGTTCATTTCAACTCCTTTACTGATCCACCTGAATTGTTCGTTGAGGAAAACACAGGTAAGTTTGTCTTTTCATTTTGTCATTTTTAAAATATTATTTAATTCCACCATTTTATTTATCAAATTCTCCTCTTTACTAGTAGTTGCTGATGAATAATACCATGAAGATGGTTTTTTTTTCTACTAGAGAATATTATTGTTATTAGCTCTAAATGAGAGAAAATGATGAATCTATGCTGCTCCATAGCTTACGATTGCTTTAAAAATTTGTTGTGGGCACTTATATAAAGATTGAAACATCTCGATTTGATTTCCATAGAAAAAGACAAAATGAGTATAGACAGAAATACTACAAGGTGTTTTGGATAGTATTACCGTTGGTCAAACAGAAGGATCTAGAATTGGTCGTCGAGTTGTGCTCCCAGCTTCATTTATCGGTGATTCAAGGGACATGAAATGACATTATTTTGATGCAATGGCTCTAGTACAAAAGTAGGGTAAATTAGATATTTTTCTCACCATAACTTGCAACCTTATGTGGAGAGAGATATAAGACAATCTTAAATTTCATGAAAAGCCACAAGATAAAACGGATTTATTAGCTAGAGTATTCATAGCTAAATTTGAAATTCTTAAAAATGAGTTGAACAAAAAACAAATCTTTGGAGATGTGGCCAAATTTGTTTATATTATTGAATTTTAGAAGCATGGATTCCCTCATGCTCATTTATTACTGATACTTAAGCTGCATTCTAAATTGTTAAATCCAGATTCTTACGATCAAATCATATCCATTGAAATACCAAATCCTGATCAAAATTCACGATTATATTCTTTTGTAATTAAGCATATGATTTATGGTCCTTGTGGTTTTATGAATAGAGATTGCCCTTGCATTGGAAATGGTGTGAGCAAAAACTATTATCCCAAGATTTTGCTCATTTTACTTTTCATGGCGAAGACATTTATCCATGTTATAAATGAAGAGATGATGACAGGAAAGCCAAAATTTGCAAACATGAGATTGATAATAGGTGGGTGGTTCCTCACAATCTGCACCTCTTAATGTTAATTGATTGTCACATAATGTTGAAATATGTTCAACTGTGAAGGTTTTTAAGTACTTACACAAATATGTTTTTAAGGGCTATGATATTGTCAATTTTAGTATTGTCAATCAAGAGACCACAACTAATATTGATGAAATCAGTAATTTTCAAGAAGGTCGTTGGATTTCACCTCCTGAAGCTTTATGGCGTACATATGAATTTCGTCTAACAGAGATTAATCCATTAGTTTATATACTCCAAGTTCATCTCCCAGATTAGTAGTTTATTTCTTTTGATAGAAATGCAGATTTGTTTTATTTGTTAAGAAAAATTGACTTCTCGAAAACAATGCTGACTGAATTTTTCAAGATGAATTTGACAAATAAAAAGGTAGAAGAGATGAAATTTTTGTTTAAAGATTTTCCAGAACATTTTGTTTGGAATAAAAAAAACAAAAACATAGTCAGAAAGAAGTTAAAAAAAGTAATAGGAAGATTGGTTACTGTTGACCCTAGAGAAGGAGAGAGGTATTACTTGAGGCTATTACTCACACATGTTAAAGGACCATCATCATTTGATGACTTGTTTACTGTTGATGGTAAGAAAAGAAGCTATTTTAGGGAGGCTATACTGTAGTTAGGATTGCTAGCGTTTGACTTTTATACTCTTGAGGAAGCTGTTATGTTTCAAATGCTAGCGTCACTTAGACTTTCATTTGCTACACTCCTATTCTATTATTCACCAGCAAACCATAAGTAGCTTTGGGAAACATTGAAGGATGACCTTTGTTCTGACTACCAATATGCTTCTTCCTATAGTCCCTATACATTTGATGATATTACAAAATTAGCCCTTCAAGATATTAATAAATCTCTGGAGAAAATGGGGAAAAGCTTAGCTGATTGCCATTTTGATGATCATCAGTTTCATGTTAATTATCAACAAAATCAAAGTAAATAAATACAAAGTGAGAAGAATATACAGGTTGATCCAGAAGACCTATTATTATAGTCAAGATTAAATAATGAGCAGAAATACATATTTGATTTGATTTTGGATTCAGTTTTGGCTTCGAATGGTTGAAGTTTTCTTATTGATGGTCATGGTGGAATTGGGAATACTTTCTTATATCGAGCTCTCCTTGCAAATTTACAATTATAGGGATATATTGCAATTGCTATTGCTACTTTAGGTGTTGCAGCATCAGTCCTTTCTGGTGGTAGGACAGTTCACTCAAGATTTAAAATCTCGCTTGATTTTTCAAAGAAAAAAGTTTGTCAATTGAGTAAGTAAAGAAGTATTGGAAAATTGATATTTGAATATAGTCTTATCTTATAGAACGAGACTTCCATGGAAAAATGAAAAGCTATTGAAGCATTTTATGATTTCCTTCAAGATATCATGGACTCTAATCAACCTTTTGGAGGAAATTTTTTGTATTTGGTGGTGATTTTCCTCAAACCTTGCTGGTTATTGACCAAGCTACAAAGCAATAACTAATTGATTCAAGTATTCTAAATTCAAATCTTTGGCGACAGATGCGTAAATTCTCTTTGATAATAAATATGAGAGCCATATCAAATTAAGCTTTTTGTGAATTTTTATTACATGTAGGAAAAGGCACCGAACCAGTTGATGAGAAAGATCAAATATCCTTGCCAAAATAACTAGTTATTCCTTATCATAGCAAGGGTGAGTCTCTTAACAGGTAATAGATTTTACATTATATATTTTACTATCCTTTTCATAAAGAATTACAATTACATCTTTCTAATGCACCATTGCCTTCCCCATGTTACTTGAAAATGTCTTCCCTTACCTAAGCTTGTATTCATCTGATCCATATCAGATGATAAATAGATGTGTATTGTGTCCAACAAACAGCTGTGTTGACAAAATTAATGACATGATGATTAACAAACTATCAGGAAATATGCATTCATATATGAGTTTTGATAAAACGATTGACTGAAGAAATCAAGCAGATTATGAAGACTTTCTCAATTCTTTAAATCCTAAAGGCCTACCTCCGCACAAATTCATACTCAAAGAAGGCTCCCCAATTATGCTCCTCAGAAATTTGAATCCAAATGAGGGACTATGTAATGGGACAAGGTTGATATGCAGACAATTAAAAGACCATAAGATTTTTGCAGAAATTTTCTTTGAACCTCACAAAGGAAAATTGGTTTTTATACCTAAAATTCCCTTATAATCTTCAAAAAATGAAAAAGGACTACCTTTTGTCAGAACACAATTCTTTATTTGTTTGTGTTTTGCAATGACCATAAACAAATCCCGAGGTCAAACACTTAATTATATAGGAATTTATCTCCGTCAGCCTGTATTCTCACATGGATAGCTATTTATGGCTCTGTCAAGACCTTGAACTCCTGAATCAATTAAATTTCTAATTATTCCAGGAACTTTTGAATCTTCAAAGTTTAATCAAAAGACAAAAAATATTGTGTTCCATGAAATATTTCAATTAGTCAAATTATAAAGTATAAATATGTTAGAAACTATATTAATTGTTTTATTTAGGTTGATATAATTTCATTTCATATAAAAAGATTCTTTTCTCCTGACTAATTTATTGAACAAAAATTTCAACATGGAAAATTTCTATTGATTAAGGATATTTTACCTAGTACTTAATTGTGGTCATGTGAAATTATTGTCTAAGAAAAACAACATATTGTTGCATCAGCCGGCACACCATTGAAGAGAAAAAAGTTTACCATTTTTGATTGTGAGGTATAACAATTACACTTTCTTCATTCAAAATGTTCATTTTTTTTGACTTAATTATTAACAATTTCTTTATTATTAACAGGGATCACAAGTTGAAGATATTATATTCAACAATGATATCCAACAAATGAGCCATATTTTTCAGTCATGTAAAAAATATATTATTTGTAATGTCATTGTGAAGCCAATTTCGCCTAACTATCAAACTGAAGACTTAAAAATACAATGGATAATTACAAGTTGCACTGTCATTGAACTTGTACCAGAGGATGACAACATCATCCTTGTGAAATTTAACTATACACCTTTCACTGATCTTATCGACTGTATAAACGACAAGGAAAACTAAGTTGGTTAAACCTTTTATCTATTTCTTTATACAATGTTGACTATTTTTTTCTATTACATCTGATGATATTTATACTTAACATGTGATAGATATTTTGGCCGTGGTTCAAGTCTTGGATCAGAAAGAAATCAACAAAGATGACAAACATTCAACTGTGCAAAAATTTGTTCTCGCCAACAAACAATAATTTAAATTCTTTGTTATTCTTTATATTTCGCAAAAACTGAGATAAATTCTCTTTCTTTTTTATAACATTTTTTGATTAGGCTACAACACTTATAATGTTTATGTGGAATTCTTTTGTTACTAACGAGGGCTAACAAATTACCAAATCCTTACATCCTTATCCAATAATTGTGGGTCACAAACTAAAAGTGAACTTTTATAATGGTATTTTTGATTTTTCTTCATCATGCTATTACATTTTATTAGTTATCCTTCTATTTTATTTTTATGTTACAATTGAAAATTTTTAGGTGTTGCATTGTCCACCTGGTTTGACTAAGCAATTCTTGTTGATCCAGTAATACAAGATGTTGTGGATCTTAAAAATTGGTACTGCCTTATCTTTACTCCAACAACCAATAAAATTATATAAAAAATTTATAATATTTTGAGGCTTTTATATTTATAATTATTATGTTCAAGGCACGAAGAAAAAATAAGGAACTTAAAAACTGTATTAACTAATGAGCTTATCTGAGATATAGTCCCGATATATCTTCCAGATCATATTAGAAAATTACCAAATCATCTTTCTGAATTCTACCAGTAAGGTAAATAAATTTTATATTCTCGTAAACATTGCTTATTTGATATTAATTTTTTTAAAAAATCTTATTACATATTTGCAGACAACATGGATTAAAGCTAATGTTTCCTTCCAACACATCTTACAAAAGTATTGATATATGGCATGTAAGAAATGCTTTCGTTCTACAACTACTACTTATGGAGTTCCATTCACTTGTAATTCTTGTAGAGAAAAACTTTCTGCTGAACCCAGGTTTTCCTTTTTCTCTTTTCAATTTACTGCCTTTTTCTTCTCATGCACTGTATATGTGCAGATTTTTTTCCAATGTTTTCTTCTTGGATGTCATGGGTGTGACATGTTAAGTCACACCCATGACACCTTCTTCAAATATGATTTTAATCTCCTTTTTTTGTATAACAAGCTTTCATTATATCTAATTAACATATATATTCTAATCAACTTTTGATTGCAAATATAGATGTCACTATGACGTGGATTTAATTGACAAAACAGGGACTATCACAGCTTCTATTTTTGGACAAACTCGGTGAAAAACTTTTGAAGTTTACCGCAACTGAAGCTATGCAATATTACCACATATTTTTTTGACTTACTGCAGATATGATTTAATATAACAACAATTATGATATCTTTATTATATGGCTAACAATTAACATTTTTGCCTTCCCATAATAAGAGTACGAAACTTCCTCTAGAAAAGGTGAACACAGAATTGAAAAGCAAGACATTTCTTCTTCATATCAAACTTGTACACGTTCAGTCACTACATGGAAGACAACGGTTCACTGCTTTGTATTACTATGAAATTGATGATGATGAATCAGAAAAGGCTTCATCTTTACTTGGAAAAGATGATCAAATTTCAACTGATGATCAAAATAACACTGTTGACATTACACCTCCACCTATTTCAGGTATTCGTCATTATTTATTCATTCAATTTGGTATTTTTCATTATTTATTCATTCAATTTTTACGTTTTTATCTTTATCAAATTATGTAAACTTCTTTTTTTTATGTTAATTATATTATCATCTATTATTTATGTGATAATGAACCCACACCATGGTCAGATGTAGATGCTGATTGCAGTAACAAAAACCCAAATTGTCATAGGCTCTTTCTCTTAGAGCAAAATAATCATGTAACTTGTGTACCTTTTCTGCTTTAATTTTTTATTTTCTTAAACTTCAAAATTCTGGATATCCGCATGATGGATTTTTGTTGTTAAATCACAACCGTCAATAATATTTTATTACTTGGATCATAAGCGTTAATTACTTTGTGACATATAACAATTGTCTTTATTAAACTCATGCAAATTCATAAACTAATTATTCAAATTTATTAACATCTCAACATATCAAAAGAAAACTTTATGTTTATTCGCTCTTTTTTTAACATGCCTTATTTTGTCTTGCCTTTTCATTTTTATCAAATGTTTGTAAAGTAGATTCTTATAAATAGAGTATCATGTGAAATTATGAACATACTTTAAACCTGATAAAGTTATTCTGATTTTATCAGTAATCTTATTATTACATGTGATTTAATTATTTTTAGATAAATAAAACTTTATTAAATATATACAACAAACTCAATTTTTTTTCTAAGCTTCAATCTTTTTTAAAAAACAGTACAGATATTATCAATTAGTTTTAGAAGTATCCTATTTTGTATTTGTAAATGATAACTTCTTCAAGTAACTTCATTAAATGCACACTCTTCACACAATAGAAGAGTAGAAGACCAAAGAGCATATTTAGCTTAAATAAATACATGGATCACTATAATATTTAATTCATAACAAAACATTTTACATTTTTTACATTTTTTAGTCACGGGCGTGACTTAATAAGTCACACTTGTGACTGATGATATTACATTTCCTATTTTTTCATTCCAAAATTTTAATAACTAATTTTACTAATCCATTTTTAATATTCGAACTTATATATTTTTAATAATTCTATCATAATTTTAACATTTTTTAGTGACGGTCCTAACTTAATAAGTCACACTTGTGACTGATGATCCCTATAACAGACCAATGAAAGGTTATGAATTAAACATAAACATTCAACTAAAACCTTGATGACAAAAACATGAAATACTACATAAACATCAAAACCTACAATCATATAATAAAGTAAAATTATTCAAGAAACAAAAGTTTCTACTAACACATTAAACATCCACAAAACACTTTTAAGTATTGTTTTTTTCGACTTAACATTGGCACACCATATCTATCCTTCTCTTTGCCTATCTTCTTCTTATTCGTAGCATCCTCTTTATCAATAGTTCCATTTACAACATCCAACTTCTTAATGGTCTCCAAGCCCTTGAATTTTGTCTTCTCTCTCTTCTTCTTTTTTCTTTGCAAGAACATTGTTAAAGGGAGTTAATAATATTCAATAATCAACAATAATGTGAACTACATAAAAGAAAAAAAGCATCACAAAAAACACTGAACCATTAAAACACAAACATAAAAAAAACAAATTAATAATAACAACAAATTATTTTCTCATTTAATAATTAAAGATGTCAAAAGATCAATTTAACGAACACAACCTAAGATTTTAAAATTCATAATAATTCGTGAACAAATACGTAACCATAATTAACAAGTACGTCAACTGAAAGACCATTAAGAAGTGTGATAGAAACTCACTCCATTTTTCCTTCTTTCAAGCAATCAAAGGTAAAAAATATTCAATCATTGTTCATTTCAAGTTAAACATCAACTATATGCTTGCTAGCTAATCCAATACTAAATATCTAACACAAACATTAATCCGAAGGTCTTTATTTTGGTTGTAATGAGGCCGAGGTAAAGGTAAGGAAAAGATAAAATTAGGCTTTAAACCAAAGGATTAATTGAGCATTTAAAATGATACAAACCAATAAAATATAAAACATTGAATTTTTTCTTTTCAACTTGAAACATAACCTACCAATCTTCTTTACTTTTTCGGAATCCCCTTTCCCTTCATTTTCTTTTTTCTCTTCCTTTTTTCTTCTTTTGCAAGCCATTTTCTCCTTCTCTTTTTTTTCTTCCCTTTTTCTCTTTCTTATACAGTTGATATGATTTGCTTTTTTTCTCAATATACAACAACATATATCCTTCTCTTTTTTTTTCTTTTTTCTTCCCTTTTTCTCTTTCTTCTTCAGTTGATATGATTTGCTTTTTTACCAATATACGACAACATATATACCTTTTAAATGCTCAACTTACCCTTACGGTGGGTGTAATCAAAATAGATAAACAATAAAGGCCAAAACTCATGTTTCAGGTTTTAACCAAATAAAGGTTCCAAGCAAGCTTAAAGGGGCTCACTAAGGATAATATCATGATGGCTTTTTAAGCTCTTAAGTTAAATCCTAAATGCCTTCATCACTTTAATGTTTTCATAAGATTATGTAATCTCGACTAGTATTCGCAAGCAAGTTCCAGATTTGTTTAACCATGAAAGAATACTCTGAACAACAAATACTTTTAATTGGTATCAAACTCTTACCGAAGAAAAGTCTTATTCATTTATCACAACAAGCTAATATCCTTTCAATTAAAATCCAAGTCAATCAACTTATGTATGCAAATATATTTATTCACTTATATTATGCATTTATAATCTTGATTAAGTTCAGTCAATAAGCAAACATCTTTAACCATTAAACAAAAAAAAAACACAAAATGTATAACAATCATAGTTATCATAGAAAATTAAATAAAAGATCTAAGATGCAAACAACATTAATTAAGACAAACAATAAAACTAAAAATAATTTAATGAAAAACAATCAAAATAATAAAAGAAAAAGATAGAAATACAATACTAAAATGAAGGTGGACACTTTCTCGAGCTAGGATTAAAATTCGCTAGCAAATCCCTGATCTGCTCAATATTTGCCTTAATCTTGTCCAATCTCTCATTTGTTTGTTGTTCAAATACAATAAGTTAGTTGGTTAATGATTGACATTATTTAGAATTAGGTGCAATGTTAAATTGCATGCCTTCATGTGGTAAATTGTCACCCCTTTGTGTACCTTCACCTACTTTGCCCTGATTGCGCTTACTATTTGAAGCTTCTGCTGTCTCATCACTAACAACAACATAACGATCACCTTATCGCCTGGCAATCTTCATGGACACCAAGGACTACAAGTTTAAACTAGAATTCTGTAAAACTAACTGCAAACTTGTTCTCTCAGTCAGTAAACCAAAATACTCTACAATTTGGGTAACAAATGCCCTAACAACTATTTTTCCAGCTTTAACTTTGGCGACATCCATCATATGCACACTTAACCACATACCAGTTTTAAAGTGTTTAGCATGCACCATACACTACAACACAAACAATTCAGCTTTAGAAATTGCACCTTGGCTATCTCCTTTACCAAATTTCATAAAAGTTAAAAACCTGTGAAGATAACGTAAGCTAGGGTCCACTAAAGCAGACGATTTAGACCTACTCAGAGAGAAAACATGTGTTGAGTTTGTAATTTCATTCCAAAATTCTTTAGGACTAAATTCATCATCATAGCCATATAAATCACTATGTGAAAATCCAAATATATTATTCAAATCATTTAAAGCAAGAGCATATGGCTTATTCATTAATTTAAATATCAAATTAATCACAATGCCATCTTCGTTAAAGATTAAATGTAAAGTTGTCAAAAATTCTAAAGTTAATTCAATATATGATTTTTTTTCTAAATTTTGCTAATTTTCCCCATCCTATGCTATACAACAATTCATTAACTTGATCTGCAATTACTAATTCAGTTATAGCTCCATGATCAATAAATCTATTCCGCATAATTGGACGATCTTTTAAAGTTGCATACCTTAATTGGCTCTCAACAGTGTTACATTGAAGGCAAGGATTACCTAAAATAGGGACATCATCCGCTTCAGAAGATGAAGATGCTCTTAATCTCACACGAGGCATAATCTAAGTAACAATCAAGAATCAAAATATTTTCATAAATCTCAAGCCAAACAGAACAATTTATTACTTAATTGGATTTAGAGTTGTTAAATATAATAGGCAAACATGAAATCCCAAAGTAATATGAATCTGACATCGTCATAGGGTGAACAAACATTTGGCTGAAATATACATCCTTTAATAAATAATAATAAAGTAAAAGATTAAAACAAAAAAGATTAAATAATTTTTTATGTTATCACTTATGTACTATATCAAAATGTTTTATATAATATCAAACATTAATTATTTAATAATGAATCAACAATTCATTGAAAAATGAAGTTTACTATATTCTAAAATCATAGTTTTTGATTTTCAAAACCATTATACTGCTTTTTTATTCATTCTCATACCATAATTATCATTTCTATTTAATAACTCATTTACATGTTCACCCCTTTCCCAATCATTTTATTTTTTTCACAGGATAAACAAAATTTCAAATTAGATACAATTTTTATCATTCTTATTTTTATTTCTTTCCATTTATTTAGAAAAATCTATTAACAAAATTAACAGCACATCTATTACAATTTCATTAACGCCGAACAATTAAACAAAATCCTTACAAGTTAACAATTATTTAATAGAAAACAAAGCGATAGCAAATAGCCAAATCAAAGCAAATTCTTAACCTAATACAATTCTTAACCGAGTATAAAAACTAAGAAAAAATCAAGCAAATTGCACAATAACTTAAAAAATCTATTATATCTTATATCAAATTCAAGCCATAAAAAATGAAATAGTTAAGTTAATACATTTTACTAAATGTTCTGAAATATGTTTAACGATATAAAAGATTACCTAGTTATAAGCAGCTTCCAACGGAGGCGGCAACCCAAGGCAAGATGGTGATAGCAACAGACGACAATATCGAAGAGGTAAAGAGGACGGCAATGACCGAACTCAAGATCTAAAGTCCAGCAGAGATTCGAACAATTGGATTTTTCACTAGAGAACAAATCTAATTTGAAGAAGAAGATGATAGAACAAGCGTAGGTTGGAACGACCATGATTTCAAAATTAGGTTAAAAACTCTAAACTCGATCATGGATGTGACTTTATAAGTCACACCCAATAAGTTTTTTTTGTAATTTTTTCAGCCACGGGCGTGACTTAATAAGTCACACCCGCGACTGAGGTGTCCTTATTTTAATTAACTAAACCATTTTTTAATTAGTTTTTCAGTCACGGTTCCTAAATTATTTTATTTTTTCATTCAAAATATTTACCTTTTTAATCATAACTAAATTATTGAATTGGTTACAAAATTAATAAGTGAATGATGATATATATTTTTTACTTTTAATTAGATTTTATAATATTTGTATTTACTTTCTATATTTTATCCATTTATAACAAATACATTACACTTCACATTTCCTATTTTTTATTCCAAAATTTTACAAACTAATTTTAGTAATTCATTTTTAATATTCTAACTTATATATTTTTAATAATTCTATCATAATTCCTTTCTTAATATACATTAAAAAATTTTAATATTTATAATTTGATCACAAAATTTTAAATTACACAATATTAATTTATACATTAAATAATATCACATTTTAGGACTTTTTTTTTCATTATCCTAATTAACTGAAACATTTAATTGATAACAACAAAATCTAACATTTGTTTTAACGAGAATATTTAATTTATGATAAAAATTTAACTTTTGTTTCAGTCATGGGCGTGACTTAATAAGTCACACCCTTGACTAATGATATTGGTTTTTTTTAAACTTACATATTATAATATTTGTATTTATGTACATTAAGTATTTATAATTTTATCATAACATTTTAAATTACGCAATATTAATGTAACATATGACTTTTTTTTGCCTTAATTAACTACAATATTTAATTCATAACGAAAAATTTTACATTTTTTTTTACATTTTTTAAGTCACGGCCTTGACTTGATAAGTCACACCTGTGACTGATCATATTACATTTCCTATTTTTTTCATTCCAAATTTTTAATAACTAATTTTGCTAATCCATTTTTAATATTCTAAATTATACATTTTTAATAATTCTATCATAATTCTTTTCTTATTATACATTTCAAATTTTAAATATTTATAATTTTATCACAAAATTTTAAATTACACAATATTTATTTATTTTTAACTTATTCTGTTTGAGTCGCACCCACCATATATGGTTTTTACTTTTTAGTTACATATTATAATATTTTTAATATAGTTTATATATTTTATCCATTTATACACAAATACATTACACTATACATTTCCTTAATTTTTAAATTTTTCATCCCAAAATTTTACTAACTAATTTTACTTATTCATTTCTAATATTCTAACATATATATTTTTAATATAACAAATTTTAACCTTTTTAAGAAAATATACATTTCAAAATTTCAAAATTTATAATTTTATTACAAAATTTTAAATTACTTGATATTCATTTATACATTAAATAATATAATATAATGTATAATATAATAATATAACATGTTTAGAATAAATAATCGTAGAATTAAATTAAATGGCCATTATATTATTGCACATTATCTATTTATTTGCTAGTTTTCTAATAAACAGCAAAGAGCTCATGAGCTCTCACAAAATCCAACTATCCCTCGCTACAACAAAACAAACCTTCAGCAAAATTTAGCTTTAGGCGACAAGTGTTAGATTATTTAGTGGCCCATGTCACTTATAGATTTGAGTCCAATGAAAAGAGCCCAAGATAATGGTTATTAGGTATTAAGGAGTTGATCTTAAATGGGTCTAAGATCCTTTCGCCCTCTCCTTTAAATATAAAATGCAACAACAAACATGTTGATTGGTTGTTCATATGTTTTAGAAAACATATATCAAGAGAGGTTTCTGAACCATTGAGGAAACTAATAAAAGAAGATAAGGCATAGAGGGAATCAATCCTTACAAACACTATCATAGATTCAAGTATGACTTAATAGATAGATCCATAAATGTCTTTTAATTGGTATCAGAGCCAAAGTGTTGTATTATTTATTATCTGCCAACATCAACTATTCGTTTCGTAATTAGAATGATTGTTTTTTTTCTTCTGTATTTGTAATGGCATTGCTTTCTTCATATACGACATCTTGAACTGCCATGAATGGAACTACCATAAACAAGAACAAAAAATAGAAATGAATGCAAACATCTGATTTTGTTCTTGTATTCTCGTAAATTTTTTGATGAATTTTGGTGTTGATCTGTGTAGAATGGGACAAGTTATTTTTGGATGTTGATAGCATCAATTTTCTAAGGACTTAAATCCCATTCTCAATGCTTGACCGAAGTGAAATATAGATGGATGGTTTAGAGTGAGAAACATGGGTTTAGAGTGAGGAACAATCAGAATTTCTTTGTTTTGACCACATAATAAGAAATGGTGGATGTCATCATTGTTGGCTAAAGCAAAGAGAGGATTTTGGAAAGGAATTGCAAGAAGAATCCATGAAAGAAAGAAGATGTTAGAATTAAAAAAAACTAGCGTGTAGTGTCACCTAAGACGCGTGCTACATGACAAAAGAGACAAGCAGCAGGCGCATGCTGTGCACATGCCCATCGGGTCATACATTTTTTAATTAATTTTATGGGTTTGAATATTGGTCCTACTTAAGGTATTTTATTTGAGGTCATAAATCATAATTCATTAATTAATTGATAATTTAAATTAATTAATGAAGTAATCAATTAGTTAAATTAGGTTTATACGTATAAAAGTTGCGAATATGTTTGCTATGCCTAATACAATTTTATGTCATATTATGTTTTAATTGGTACTTTGACCATTTATATTATGCCATGCTTGGAATTACATTTTCTTATTATATGTTGAATGTGCTACATGACATTATGGTAATTTAGAATAGTTTGTTAGTCACCAAATTGACCAAACTAATTAAATTAGATTTTTTCATGAATGATAATTGTCCAATTAAATGTTTATTGCATGGAAAGCTTGTTAGTCACCAAAGTGCCCTAGCTTAAAAATACTAATCATTTAATTGTGAATGTTTCAATTGTTCATTATGATATGATGCTAAAATGACGTAAAGATTAAACTGAACAATTGAAATTATTAATTATCATGCTAGGAGGTCACCCAAAGGTGGACCATTGCTTATAATTATTGACATTAAAGGGATTTATTAGCATTTTTTTGTTTAATATAATTGTATATTTAATGATAACATGCATGTTGACTATACTATGATTGATTTTCCATTATAGTAAAATTTATTGGCATCATTATAGGTTACAATTATGTATTTAAATATCACTAAAAGAAGAATTTAAATACAAAATCAAAGTTATTATTAGTTTCTATCCATTTAAGTCTACTCAAAGCATTAATGCGTGAGATATATGTTGTATTTGCAGCATCTACTAATTGGTTTGCTTTAGGAAATGTCTTAATCAAGTTCAATAGTTTGAATTATCCAGATTAGTCTGAACAAATCCAGTTCCAACTGGGTGTAATGGTTTTAGACTTGGCCATAGTTTCAGACGCAAGGTCTGTAGCCATAACGGAGACTAGTTCTGAAGCTGAGTAGTCTTATTATGAGGCTTGGGAATTGTTTAATAGGCTCAATGATGATCGTCGAAAATGTAAAGCCGTCAACGCCTAAAATGGACAATGCAAAAGAGTTCATATTGAAGTTTAAGGAAAACTACCAATCTAATATAGCTGACAAGTCTATAGTAGGGACTTTAATAAGTGAGTTGACGACCAAAAAGCTTAACTAGTCACAAATTATTCATGATCATGTAACACAGATGTCAAATCTAGCTGCAAAGCTGAAGTCCATAGGTATGGATGTAAGTGAGTCCTTCCTTGTACAATTCATTATCAACTCACTTCCTCTTAAGTTCGGCCAGTTCTAGGTGCATTATAACACCATTAAGGAAAAATGAAACCTTCAAGAGATTAAGGCCATGTTGGTTCAAGAGGAAAGGGGATTGAAGAAAATGAAGGAACAGTCCATTCATCTCACGTTTCATCAAGGAGCTTGTAGCAACAAGAACAAACTAAAAAAGAAAGGCAAAGATAAGTTCTCAGAAAAGATAATAAGGGTCGAATTCATAAAGATAAGAGGTGTCACTTCTACAAAAAGCCTGGTCACTTCAAGAAGAATTGCCCTAAAAGAAAGGCTTGTTTCGAAAAGAAAGGTACATATTATGTCTCAGTATTTTGAATTAAATCTTATTAAAGTGCCTAATAAGACCTGGTGGTTAGATTTTGGTGCAATTACTTATGTGTCAGATTTTAAACAGGGATTCCTTTCAATCTAGCCCATAAACAGAACTGAAAAGTTCTTGTATATAGGGAGCATAATGAAGGCACAAATAGAGGGCATTGGGATGTACAAATTGATCTTGGACACTGGGTGTCACCTAGATCTAAAAAGTGTCATTATGTTCCTAACTATGCTAGGAATTTAGTTTTTGTTGCAAAGTTAGATGATGATGGTTTTAACTTTAAGATTGGAAACCTTGTGTTTTCTTTAAATAAACACAAGTACTATTATGGTTATGGTACTTTAATTGATTGTTTATATTGTTTCAATCTTGATGTTGATTTTTTTGAATCTCTGTTTCATGTTGACCATATTATAGGAATTAAATGTAGTGCACATAAGGAATGTTCTGCTTTTTTGTGACATAAAAGTTTCGGTCATATATCTACAGAAAGGGTACAGAGTTTAGTAAAAAATAAAATCTTACCTTAATTGGATTTTGTTGAATGGGATATATGTGTGGATTTCATTAAAGGTAAGAAAGCCGAACATATATCAAGGCATCCAGCCACAAGAAGAAGCGAATTACTTGAATTAATACACACTGACATTTGTGGTGTTGGACCCGAACTTTTCTTGGAAGTTAGAACTATTAAATGAGAAGTTGTTAGTGATTAGTTATGAGTAAATAAAAATGAGATTTCTTGAATTTGAAATGATATACAAGATCAAGGTAGTGGATGTAGTAAGTTGATGGTGAGTGGGTATATGTGTTTATGTTCTGTTATTAATGTTCATGATCAATCATGGACTATAATTTACTTATGGATGATATTGAGTCTAAATGGAAGTTGAGAGG
>JANSVA010000009.1:24518628-24552937 GCA_025504915.1 Erythroxylum reticulatum | reverse complement strand
TAGCTTAGTAAACTTAAATATTTATATATTATTTTGAAATTATTAAAACAAACTAAAGCACCAAATTGCCTACTAACCTACACCGACAATCAACCCCAGTTCCATATGCATCCCTCTCTCCCCTCGAAAGCCTTATCACTGTCATCTCCAATTCGTAAACATGCTTACGCCGTTTGTTGCCATGGCCCGTTTGCAACGATACCATCCTACTGCTGTTGTCCATCTGCAAACCTTAGATGTTTTGCTTCTCACCTTTTTTAGTCCGTAACTTAAAGGAGTGAAGAACGAAGCCATTTCTAATAATATTTCTTCGATGTGCTGTTGTACTAGTGTGAATTGAATGCTTTAATGAGGACATTTTGGATTGAAAAAGTTCAGAAAGGAAGTTTTATGATTGTTGTAAGCATCTAGCGAGCCGAATTATTTTATAAAGCAAATCATATGTTAGATCAAGTTAAATTCTAACTCATAATTTTGATGATTTTAAAATATTTTATTATATTTGTATCTTTGATGATATTAGTAAATTATTATGCGAAAGATCAAGCGTAATGGAATGGTAAAATGAATAGAGCCAATGGAATCACGTTAACAATCAAACGATGAAGAAAATGAGTAAAATGGAGCATATGTGCAATTTAAATGAAGAAACAAGAATAAAGAGGAATTGCGCATATTAAGACTTAAGCAAAAGTTTGTAATCCTTTTTGTGACCTTATCTTATTTTGATCTATAAAGAAAACCTCTTAATCTTTAAACAAGCTTTTAGAGAACTTTTGAAATAATTTTAGATCAAGTTTTTTTTTAAAGGAATGTGTTTTAATATTTGAAATAACTTAAAAAGTTAAAACTTCATGCTAGACATACCAATTGATCAATGTCTCGTGAAAGATAGTAAAAATATGGACGATGAGTTTGTTAGTAAATTGGTTGTTACATTGGTTGATGACATGGTCGAATAATATCTTTCAGTGATCAACCAATGTAATTTGAAAGGTAAAAATTTCGTGTGTTGCAAGTTTGTATCGATATTGCTTGGTACAGTAATAATAACTAGTTTTGTCTAGCTTCTAATGATATCCATAGAGACAAAAAACAAAAGCTCAAACAACTGAGGAAAAGAAAGGAGTGCTATCTCCCTTATGTCTTCTTTCTATGTAAAAAGAAACCCTTCTTATTAAAATTAAACTTCCTAGTTATAATAAAAGTCTAACTCTATCTCTAACTCTAATTATATTTATAATTTAATTTTAATGAAATCAAATATATCATATTTAATTCCTCAAGTTTAAGTCTAACTTAATTAAAATTAAAATTCAAAATTTCTCATTTTAACTTTTTCTATGTGTGATCCATTAGGTTTTTAATATGTTGACTAGATTAGAAATTATAAATTTAATTCATAATTAGAATTAAATAAGTTAAAATATCTTTTAATTTATCTTTAATTCTCTAATTTAACAATTTATAATCATATATCATAATGATGTCAAACAATATGTCATGACCACCCAACTATTAGAAAAATTAAAATTGACTGACTTAATCTATCTATGCAGAGCTATGATGTATAATGTAATCATTTCATCATCTAATATTTCAATTGGATATAGCGTATGAAATTAGTGGCAACTCTTTTTAAATCCATCATATTTATTTTTATTGATTAATAATTGATATTTGAAAAAAAATCAAATCTTAATTAAAATTGATTACAAGATTCCTTAAATTATTACTATTCAAGAATAATGGAACATTGTCTTTAATTACTTTAGAGTAATGAATATTTTATCGACTTATTTAACCATCTCCATATAGTTTATATTATATCCAAGTACGACTAACTGAGCTATATTAAATAGAATAGCTACATGAAATACCTTGGTACTCTCAAATCTAAGGATAAATTATACAACAATTACAATGAAAAAATCCATAAACACATAAGTAGTATTCAATTTGGGATCCTCATAATCTGGCTAGATCAATAAACTTATTTTCTAATAAATATCCATATGTTTGTTTAAGTATATATCATCATCATCATCACATCCAATCTGAATTCTCCCAACAAAACGGGGTCTGGAGAGGTCTGATAGTATATAACCTTACCCTTACATTGTAGAGAGGCTATTTCTGATAGACCCGCACGTAGACACGACAATAAAAGAGTGATGCATGTTAAAAAGTAAATAAGTAAAACCGGCATGCTAAATTATTATGTAAATAAAATTACAATAAATACATAAATAAAGAAATAAAGAAAATATAACCAAAGGATATACTTAAAAACAAAATATATCATGAAGCAAAAAAGTACCGAAAAACCAAAATAATAATAATAATAATAATGATGATGATGATGATGATGATAAGTATAGATTAGTTGATACAAGTTTAGGAAAAAAATTATTAAAAAATAATTCGATAAGTAACTTGATAGGTTGTAAAATTCTGCTTATACCTGGTATGTTGCAAACGTCTACTCACTATTTCTAGAGTTGTGCATGTCAACCTTACAACTCTGTATTATTCTAATTTTATCAGCTGTCCCTGAAGGGATAACCATAATCTTCCAACATAATCCATTTCTCTTTAATCTTAACTTGGCATCATTTATAAGAACAAGTGAAAATGGAATTAATCCTCAATAGGAGTTGAAGAGAGGATTATCCAAACGTGATGACTACAAAAGACTAGGGCCTGAATGGTAAGAAGGGTCTGTAGAGACAAAGAAGTGAAAATAACTAGCTTGAGAGTTGAGGTTATACTTATCAGGTAGAGTTCAGTAGCATTAAGTTTAACATTTGATGGGATATGTGTTACTAACAAGAAACCTTAAGAAACGTTTTCAAAGTCAAAGTTAAATGGTTTCAAAACTAGCATGCAATTAGAAGCAAAGCAATAGTAAATGCTTATGCACAAAAGAAACTATGTTAGTGTCTTTATTTTCTATCTTTTTATGTGTTAATTTTCTTTGTTCTTAAGGTTTGAAGTTATACTTAATGGGAATTAATCATGTTTTATGTCAAGGTGTATTTTGGAACTAAATAAAAAGAATTGTGACAATTTTGGAACAAAAAGAATTGAACTAGGCATTGAACCTAATTAGACATGGTCTTCTGCAACAACCAAAAGCATGAAATGCAATAGGTGGAAGGATACAGCAAACGACGTAGCACAAGAGTGTAAGGAGCAGAAACTCAGCCCAAAACACAGAGGTTTGGCCACTCATTAAAACTACATCAAGTGGCAAAAGTGACGGGCATAAGAATATAAAACTCATCCCAAAACGTAGACGTTTGGGAAGGAGGGTTTTTTAAGTGGCGTGAATAGTTAAGTGGACACACCTCTTAATTCGTCAAATCATGCAACAATGAAGGGGCAGCTGAGTATGGAAGAAGAGGCTAGGAGCTAGCGTAGGTGTGAGACGTGGTGCGTGGATGAGCAGGAGCAATAGACAATAAACCCCCAACCTTATTTGTCCCATCGATGAATAGTGAATGGGAGAGGGCTGCATAAGAAGGAAAAACAAAAGAGGGCTGCGTTTGAGGGGTTTAGATGGCAGAAGAGCTGGGTGAAAAGGAGAGAAAAGAACACCCGCGACAGTTCCAAAGCCAGCGATGGTCCCAAATAGTTAAGAAAAGTTGTGATGTTGGGTAACTAAACTTTTATTTCTTAATTTATGGAATCCTAGTTATTGAACTCTGAATGTTGTGAGACTTTCGTTCTTTATTTCAATCAATTTATTAGTCCAGTATTAATTATTTTTTTGGGTCATCATTTGATTATTTGATTTTACAACTAGGTGTGCAATTAGTTTGTGATTTTATTCAATCAACCGCTAGATTAAACAGTTTGATGTTCAATTATTTTAATCAAAATTAGCGACTAGGATTTTTGTTTACTACGTTAGGGACATGATTATAGGAAAAATAATTGTCTAGGCTAAATATACATCATATGTATGTTGTCTAGTTCATCGATTTTCTTGATTCGTAAAGCTATTATTTAATTAAATCTGAGATCGTATCCAAGTTATTGATTAATAAGGGTTAATTCAAATACATGTTTTGGTTAACTAAACATAAAAGAAAATAGGTCAAGAAATTTACCATAACGAATACTTAACTAATAAATTGGTTATTTTTAATGTTAATGATTAACACGAGTTCAATAACGAAGGAGACCGAAAACTAAGATTTGTTTCTATTGATTGTTAAATTCTCATTATTTTGTTATTAGTTATTTTTCAATTTCATACTCCAATTAAATTCTGTTTAATTCATAATTTTAAACCCCCTTTTTTGCGTAACTACTAACGTCTGAATTCCTAGTGGGAACGATCCCTACTTTCCACTACTATATTAATTTGTGCTGCAGGAAGTTGGTTTCTTTTTATATTAGGTTGTAGGAGATAGCATTCATCAAATTTTTGCACCGTTGTCGGGGAATTTTTGATGGTTTATATACGTTACACGTTCAAATCAGTCTGAAAATTTGCAGTACAATCCTGAAATTGAGAAAACAACAAAGGCATTAAGAAAGCAGACGAAAGAAAGACAACAAGTACTGAGAGAAGAATGACAGAGGGAAAGGAATATGGATGCAAATGGCACTTTGCGTCAACTAGCTGCTCCAGCTGAGGACCAACAGCCTCACTGCATTAATTTTTCAAATTTGGGTGATAATAACACTTTTGAGCTGAAATGGACTGATTCACTTATTACCCACTTTCTAAGGCACATTGGGAGAATATCCTTATAAGCACTCGAAGGAGTTTGATGTTGTTTATATGGGGATGAAGTCTACTAATGTCATTAAAAAGGAGATAAAGCTGAGGGCTTTTCCTTTTTCTTTGAAGGATGATACCCAAGATTGGTTATATTATTTACCTGCTGGAAGTATTAGAACATGGGCAGAGATGAAGAAGTTATTTCTTGAGAAGTTTTTCCTAGCTGCCAGGGCCGCCAATATCAGAAAAGAAATATGCGGCATTCGACAAAACACTAGGGAGTCATTATATGAATATTGGGAGAGATTTAGTAAGCTGTGTGCAAACTACCCCTATCATCAAATCAGCGAGCAACTGTTAATTCAATACTTTTATGAAGGTCTTTTACCAACTGAGAGGAGTATGATAGATGCTACAAGTGGAGGAGCGCTAGTTGATAAAACACCAGCAGCTGTATGGGATTGATCTCAACTATGGCTTCTAACTCTCAACAATTTGGAGCTCCGAACGATTATGGTTCAAGACATGTTAATGAGATGAGAGTTTCGTCACTAGAAAGAAGATTAGATGATTTGACTTATTTGGTGCATCAACTTACGATATCAAGGAAAGAGGAAGTTAAGACTTGTGGTATTTGTTCTATGGTTGGCCATCCTACAGATATGTGTCCCACTCTACAAGAAGACTAAGTTGAAGAAGCCAAGGTAATGGGTGGTTATTTGGGACAACCTCAAAGGAAGTATGACCTATTTTTAAACACATATAATCCGGGTTGACGAGGTCATCCAAACTTTCGTTATGGCAACAATTAGGGACAACAAATAAGTTTTAATTTTCAGCCATATAAATAGCCTTATGTGCCTAAACAGCAACAACAAATGAGATAATGTTCTGGTGAAAATAGTTCTTTGGAGGACATAATCAAGACATTGACCACAAATACTGTAAACTTTCAACAAAATACCATGAAATTTCAACAAGATACGCAAGCCAGAATACATAATCTTGAGACTCAAATAAGCCAAATGGCGATTGTTATCAATATGTTGGAGGCACAAAATTCAAGAAAGCTCCCTTCTCAACCAAAGGTGAATCCAAATAAGAGTGCTTGTGCTATCACACTTCAAAGTGGTAAAGAGTTAAGGGAACCTAACCTAAAGGTTTCTAAGCGAGAGGTTGAAGAAGAAGTAGAGAAAGAAGTTCCAAAGCAGTCACAAGAGAAAAAGGAGGGTGATTCTTACATTGTCATGCCTAATTTTAGTGTACAACCTCCTTTTCCTAGTTGTTTTGCCAAGCAGAAGAAGGAGGAACAACAGAAAGAAATTCTGGAAACTTTTCATAAGATACAAGTAAATATTCCTTTGCTTGATGCTATTAAACAAATTCCTCGTTATGCTAAATTTCTTAAGGAACTCTGTACCTCAAAGAGAAAGTTAAGTGGCAATGAAAAAGTGCAACTAGGTGAGAATCTTTCTGCTGTGTTTTAAAAGAAGTTACCTCCTACATGTCCAGATCCAAGTATGTTTACAATCCCTTGTAAAATAGGTAATCTGAAAATTGAGAAAGCATTGTTAGATTTAGGTACGTCGATTAATGTTATGCCTCAATCTATTTATGAATCTTTGAATATGGGGCCTCTGAAAGAAACTGGTGTTTATTGATTGATCTAATGCCTATCCTAAGGGTGTTCTTAAGGATGTCCTAGTTCAAGTTGATAATATGATTTTTCCTGCTAACTTTTATGTCTTACAAATGGGTAATGAAGATTCATCCACTTTAATCCCAATTTTATTGGAAAGACCTTTTTTGAAAACTTCCAAAACAAAAATTGATTTATATAATGGGTCTTTGACTATGGAGTTTAATGGTGATGTGATTAAGTTCAATATTTATCATGCCATGAAATTTCCTAACGATGATCAATCTTTAGTTTTTGTGAGTTCTTTTGATACTTTAGTGCAGGAAACATTATGTTTAGATGGATCAGATAAATCATGGACTGCATTGGAAACTAGTTTGAATATTTAGGAAGGAAAAACACTAGCCAATTATCTTGCCATTCCTGAAGAGCTGGATACCATTATCTAGATTTTAAAGCAGAGCAAATGCTTAGAGGAACAGGTATGTTTTCTGGAGCTAACTAGAAATAATTTGAAGTTGTTTCCATTTCTTATACAGCCACCAAAATTGGAGTTGAAGGCTCTTCCAGGTAACTTGAAATATGTGTATTTAGGTGAGCGTGAAACTCTTCCTATTATTATTTTGAGCAAACTGACATCTTTGTAGGAAACACAATCATTGGCTATGTTGAAAATTACAAAGATGTTTTTGGATGGACTGTGGTAGATTTGAAAGGGATTAGCCCATCAATTGGTATGCACCGAATTTTATTGGAAAATAAAGTTAAGGAAACAAGATAGCCTAAATGAAGATTGAACCCACCAATGATGGAAGTAGTCAAGAAGGAGATTCTGAAGCTCCTCAATGCTAGAATAATCTATCCAATTTCAGACAATAAATGGGTAAGTCTAATACAAGTGGTCCCTAAGAAAACTAGAGTAACCGTAGTGGAGAACACATTAGGTGAATTGGTGCCCACCCGTGTGCAAAATGGGTAGAGGGTTTGTATCGATTACCGAAAGTTAAATTCTGTTACTCATAAATATCATTTTCCACTTCCTTTTATTGACCAGATGCTTGAAAAACTTGCAGGGAAAACTCATCATTGTTGTTTAGATGGTTACTCAGGTTATCACCAAATTTTTATTACACCAGAGGACCAAGACAAAACAACTTTCACATGTCCTTTTGACACCTTTACGTATCGAAGAATGCCTCTTGGACCATGTAATGCACCTGCCATATTCCAAAGATGTATAGTAAGTATTTTCTCTGATTATGTGGATGACTATATTAAAGTTTTTATGGACGACTTTACAATTTATGGTGAGTCTTTTGATAGTTGCTTGATTAACTTTGGAAAAATCTTGAAATGTTGCATTGAATATAAGTTGATTCTGAATTATGAAAATGCCATTTTATAGTTGATCAAGCGATAATCTTAAGCCATGTAGTGTCTTCTAAAGGAATTGAGGTTGATAAGGCTAAGATAGAAATTATTAAATCTCTTCCTTACCCCGTAAGTGTACGGGAAGTTCATTCTTTTCTTGGACATGTAGGTTTCTATCGACACTTTATCAAAGACTTTTCGAAGACTACTCAACCTTTAGGCAAGTTACTTTAAAAAGATGTGGAGTTCAAGTTTGACGAAGCATGTAGGAAAGCATTTGATGAATTAAAAGAGAAGCTAATCTCTGTTCCAATAATCTGGCCCCCAGATTGGAGTCTTCCATTTGGGATAATATGCGATGCAAGTGACTATGCGTTAGGCATTGTTCTAGGGAAAAAGATGAATAAAGCACCGCATGTGATTTACTATGCTTCGAAGATGCTAAACGATGCCTAGAAAAACTATTGAAAGAAAAAAAGAATTATTGGAAGTTATTTTTGGGCTAGAGAAGTTTCGTTTATATCTATTGGGCACACATGTCATAGTTTATTCATATCATAATGTGTTGAAGTATTTGTTGTCCAAAAAGGAAGCAAAGCCACATCTTATTCGTTGGATTCTACTACTGTAAGAATTTGATGTGGAGATAAGGGACAATAGAGCTAAGGAAACAAGACAGCCTAAACGAATATTGAACCCACCAATGATGGAAGTAATCAAGAAGGAGATTCTGAAGCTCCTCGATGCTGGAATAATCTATCCAATTTCAGATAGTAAATAGGTAAGTCCAGTACAAGTGGTTCCTAAGAAAACTAGAGTAACCGTGGTGGAGAACACGTCAGGTGAATTAGTGCCCACCTGTGTGCAAAATGGGTGGAGGGTTTGTATCGATTACCGGAAGTTAAATTATGTTACTCATAAAGATCATTTTCCACTTCCTTTTATTGACCAGATGCTCCAAAAAACTTGCAGGAAAACTCATTATTGTTGTTTAGATGATTACTCAGGTTATCACCAAATTTCTATTACACCAGAGGACCAAGACAAAACGACTTTCACATGTCCTTTTGGCACCTTTGTATATCGAAGAATGCCTTTTGGACTATATAATGCACATGCCACGTTCCAAAGATATATGATAAGTATTTTCTCTGATTATGTGGATGACTATATTGAAGTTTTTATGAATGACTTTACAGTTTATGGTGAGTCTTTTGATAGTTACTTGATTAAACTTGGAAAAATCTTGAAACATTGCATTGAATATAACTTGATTCTGAATTATGAAAAATGTCATTTTATGGTTGACTAAGGGATAATCTTAGGCCATGTAGTGTCTTCTAAGGGAATTGAGGTTGATAAGGCTACGATAGAAATCATTAAATCTCTTCCTTACCCAGTAAATGTACTGGAAGTTCATTCTTTTCTTGGACATGCAGGTTTCTATCGACGCTTTATCAAAGACTTTTTGAAGACCACTCAACCTTTATGCAAGTTACTTCAAAAAGATGTGGAGTTCAAGTTTGACGAAGCAAGTAGGA
This sequence comes from Erythroxylum reticulatum, assembly GCA_025504915.1. NCBI lineage: Eukaryota > Viridiplantae > Streptophyta > Magnoliopsida > Malpighiales > Erythroxylaceae > Erythroxylum > Erythroxylum reticulatum. The sequence goes on along the minus strand of JANSVA010000009.1, from coordinate 24,543,651 downwards.
AAGCATTTGATGAATTAAAAGAGAAGCTAATCTCTTCTCCAATAATCTGGCCCCTAGATTGGAGTCTTCCATTTGAGATAATGTGTGATGTAAGTGATTATACGTTAGGCGTTGTTTTGGGGAAAAAGATGAATAAAGCACCGCATGTGATTTACTATCCTTCGTGATGCTAAAAGACGCCTAGAAAAACTATTCAACAACAGAAAAACAATTTTTGGCAGTTATTTTTGGGCTAGAGAAGTTTCGTTCATATCTATTGGGCACATATGTCATAGTTTATTCAGATCATGCAGCGTTGAAGTATTTTTTGTCCAAAAAGGAAGTAAAGACATGTCTTATTCATTGGATTCTACTACTGCACGACCATGCATTGAGGTTGCACGGCCATGACTTATTTATGTTGGTGTGCACAGGCATGAATTTTGGTTGCATGCCTATGATTCAATTGTGTTATGATGCATGGTCGTGAGTTTATGTTGCACGACCGTTACTTAATTTTAATTGGGTTGATGAATTTAAGATGAAAATGTTGATTGTGCTTGAATATGATAACCAGAAAGCTTTCATTGAATAGGCTTTAGTATTTTGACAATATCTTGATCTATAGTTATCTTAATGGAATGATTTTTAATTTGACGTAAACTTGGAACATAGGACTACAAATTGTATGAAGAAATAGAATGTTAATTCAGTCTCTAAGAACTTCAATTTTTGGATGGAATTTGAGTATAGTGTACTGTTTTAGTAAAAGAACAGTTCGAAAATGTTTGGGGTATAACTTTTAGATTACTAAACTAAATCGAATGATTTTGGCGTCATTATAAACTTAATACAATGGGGAACATTTTTCTAGAAGAAAGTGTTGCCAAATTACTTCAGTTTCCTTATCAGAATGTTGGTGGAAAATAGACCCAAAGGTTTGGAAATTTGGAGCAATTTATAAGAAGAAATAAGAGTTTGGATAATGTGTGATCTTGTAATGTTGGAATAACATTAGTGAATGAATTGTTGATATCAAAGTACCGAAGTTACGAGTTTGTTTGGGAATAAAGATATTCATATGATTGAAGTTGTGATTCAAAGAAGAGGAGTAAAGTGTATCAAGATAAAGTGAATGAGAATCTGATATTATGAGAGCAAATAATACTAACAATGAAATGACAAGTAATTGAGTTATAAAATGTAAATGTGGACATAGTGTAAAATTTGATAATATACCCAGGATTGTCATTGAGCATGCATTGTACATAGTCCATATACACATTTGTGCATAAATGAATGCTTATAATTGTGCAAAATTATTAATATGAGTGTGTGCAATGTATGTGTTGCATAATTTAGATGTGTAAGATAAACGTCCGCATTCATATGTTTCCAAATCTTGGAAGCAATTGCTAATTTGGAACGTACTGTGAGTCAACCTAGATGGTCTCATTCACTGTTTATTATGTTTTAACTTTCTGCTTTGAATTGCCATTGAAATGAAATGTGTTGTTCTAATTCCGGACATTAAATGTCTGAGGAGTTTGATAAACGCATGAATAATAACAAAAGTGCTCCTTGTATGTGAATTTGACAAAATATGTGATACTCAAATTGATTGTTAAATTCTGGACCAAGTTCCGAAGAGAAATGTGAATATGAATATAAATGAAAAAGTGATTTTCAACTTTAATGTTGAACTAAGGTCCGATGATATGTGTAAAGTGAAATAAAGTAACTGATTGAAAAGATGTGAATGTGATGCATTTCATTTCATGAATGCATAAAAGATAAAGGCTATTGTGATCGGAATAGCCACAAAAAAAGAGTTTAAAGCTTAGATTGTGAAAAAGAGCTTAAAGCTTAGAAAGTGTATAAGAGTCAAAGGCTCACTATGTAAAATGAGTCCGGTATTTCCAACAGATACCAGGCAGTTATTAATAAGCCTGGTATCCACAATAAATATGGGACAGTTATAGGCACTCGGTCATAATAATAACAAATTGAAAATGAGTCTCATAAGCATTACATATGCATTTGATGTGTATGTTTTTAATACTTTGACTGATTTTCTGAATGTGAGATATGTTTCAAGCGAATGTGAAATATATATGACTCAATATGATTATTAATGAATTGATGTGTATAAGGTGAATATGTGTACTATATGTGTTGTGTGATTGAGTGAGCCATCGAGGATGGTCACTCACTGAGTTCACAAAACTTATCCAAAATTTGCAATATTTTTCAGGCTCAGACGAGTTACACTGTTGGGCTAATGGGAGTATAGCCACTGCATTCAAGTAAGAGATAGAGGTCAAAATCAGGTTGCATCTGCATTTTTATTTTCTTATTTTTATATCAAATTGAGTCTTCCGTAGTTATTGTAACATTTATATTTAAATATGATGTTTTGTAATAACTTTCCAAAGTGGAAAAGGGTTTGTAAATGAGAATGATCTTGAGTGTCATAATAATAAATGTGATTTTGACATTATGAAAGAAAAGAATGGCCCTGAATTTGATTAATGATTTCTGCATATGCTTGTGTTATTTGTGAAAAATTTTGTACTGAGTTTTCAAGATTTGATCTTTCTAGCATGCTACCCTTGTGGGATTCGCACTCGGACATCACTCAGGACGTCAGGTACGTGTCTTGTGAGAGTGGGGTGCCACATTTTAGTATCAAAGCCCATAATTAGTATCTTACATGGGTGTTTTTCGAAATATATGTGAAGATACATGCATTTTGTCATATCATAGCAAACAGTAGTAACTGATCCTTAGTCTGAGTCACATGTGTATGAGTCACGTGCATAAGCATTTGTTAAGAGTTTAAGCTTATAGAATTAGTGAGAAGAATGATGCTCTTTTAAAACGTGAGTAAATGAAAGTTGTGGATAAGTAGAAATGGGAAATAGTACATAGTTAGATATGATAAATAATGATTCAATGAAATTGTATTGGAGGATGTATTATTAAATATGACACCAATATTATACTGTGATATTATATCCCCAAATGTGATAAAGAAGTGAATGTATTATCATAGATTGTTTAGGGAAAATAGGGAGACAAGTAGAAATGATAAGATTAAAGTGTACAAGTAGAATGTAACGAAAATAGAAATTGTTATGATCTTAAGAAGATAAAATTGGAACCGAAGTGGTTGTTTGATTAATGTGACAAGAGTTATGATCCACCGTAAGAATATATTAGTGAAAATTGAGATCAGAATTTTATGATGATTATACATCTATAATTCTGAAGTGATTGAGAATATACATATAGAAGATGTAATAAATGTCAATAGGAAGATGAGTTAAAGAAAAAGATGATGAATCAAATGAGAAGAGTTAATGCACCTAGTATGGTAGTTGAATCATTATGACCTGATGTAACACTAGAAGAGGTAAATTCTAAAAAATTGGGGTAAAGTTGATGTAAGTATGTGTTAATACAAGGAAACCCTGATCGTGGCAAGGATAAAGAGAGAAATATTGTCTATGATCATTTGAGATCAAAGTATCACTATTGTAAGATAATTAGTGATCTGTCAAAAATAAATCTTTGAATAAAATGGGATGACCTTGATGATACACACCCAAATATATGTGATAATAATGATGTCTGCTACTTCATCAGATTTTGGTAACCAGAATATTATGATCTTGTAAGAAACAATAGAAATTGATCTTCTTGAGATACTAAGAATATCTGATGAGTAGTGATGGAAATAGTGGTTTGATAAAGGTTAGATGAATAATATAGATGATAGAAACAAGAAATCTTCTTTCGAGCAAGAATTTCACTGAATTAGATTAAGCAAACCAGATAGTTTGTTTTTAAGAATGATCAATGAAGGAATAAATTAGAAATGATTTTTTTAATGAATCAAAGGTGAATATTGGAGTCCTAATCCTAACGGAGACTCAAGCATAAGATGTAGAATATGCTACTGAGAGTGTATGCATTTTGTTGATGTAAAGTATTTAACTAAGTGATTGGATTCTTGAATTTGAGGAGACATTAAGTATAAGATATACAAATAAGATCTGATGAATGAGTTACCAACATAGAAAATTAAGATTTCAAATAAATCGAAATGTGTGGAGAAACTAGTATGAATGAACAGACATGAGAACAAGTCAATGTGAAGTCAGAGGAAATCGGATGAATTGAGAAAATCATTTGAGAGAAGAAGTCAATTGGGAAAATCAAAAATAACATGAGATAATAATACCTAGTTAAGGAATTAGACACTTAAAGAATTACGAGAACAAATCATGGGCACAAGAAAATTTGGGTTATATATGTCGGAGTTAACAATGCCCCCAACAACATTATGGTATTGAAGATTAAAGTGATCGGAGCAAAATTGTATCAATTAGTGACTATGATCATAAATGTTATTTTGAGTGTATTCGAAAAGTTAAGAAGAATATTTTGAATACATGAGGAAAATTTTCATATCATGAAGGTAGAAACAATTATATGCCAAGTTCCATAAAAGTGAATCTTAGCTTGATCAAATAAAATGTTGGGTTGTATAATGTCTAAACATGGCATATTGGGAGACCCAAAGAAAGTAGAGGTAATGGTGAAGTGAAAAACTATAAGGAATATATAAGAGATCCGAAGTTTTCTAAAATTAGCTAGAAATTGGATACCAACAGAGACTATTAAGGAGTTTTTTATTGATCTTAGTCCTTTGACAAAAATGACTAAGGGAAAACGTGTAAATTGTATAGACTGATGAATGTAAAAGAATCCTTGATGAATTATAACACCGATGTAATTATATTGTTTGGTTTTGGAGATTATGTTGTATGTAATGAAGTTTCACATCATAAATTTGGATGAAATCTAATGCAGCATAATCAAGTGATTTCTTATGTATGGAGACAATTTAAGTCTCATAAATTGATTATTGATACATGATTTAGAAACTTCCTGCTACAATAAGTGGTTTGAGAGCTTGGAGACATTATATATACAGAGACATTTTTGATTTTATATCGATCATTTAAGTTTAAGGCAATTACTGAGTTTGAAAGAATTAAATACAAGACTGAGACAATGAATAAAGTACTTGAAGATTATGATGGTATAAATTAGTATTATCCGGTAAACATAGTGTTATATCTGATGATTAAACAGAAAATTCAATAATGGAATAGCACAAATTCAGATATTGAGGTTACTAAACCTAATGCAATAAAGAGAATAGAATGTCGAGTAGAATTTTGGGGAAAATGAAGTATTATTAACTGTATTGAAATTTAAATTTAGTTTGTATGGAAAGATTGGCAAAGCCCAAATCGAGGATCCAGAATTGTGAATCTTAGTGAGGAATTGAAAAGGAATATGAATTATGAGTCAGAATAGGAAAAAAGTTACTTTGTGATTGAAAAAAGAAGAATATGTACTCAATAAAGATCATTGAGCAAAGAGATTACTAGAGAAAGCACAAGTATCAACCTAAGCTAGACATCCTAGTAAGAATACGTCGAAATAGTAATTAACTGCTAACAATATAGAAACAAGGAACTGAATGTTTGAATTGCCAATAGTTTTAATGTTGAGGATATGCTTAGAACTTATATTTTGGAGTTCCTAGGAACACGAGATCAATGTATAGTTATAATCGACTTTAATCATAACAATCATTATCATAGTGGTGATATCATTAGAATACTGTATGAGGCGTTATACGACAAAAAGAATCGTTCACCCTTACATTGAAATGAAGAGGGCCTAAAAATGGTTGAAGGCCAAAATTACTTTGAGATACTGTTGAGATGTGAAATTGGTTTGTGTTAGAAAAGTAAGTGACTCAAGAAAGACGAATGAATTTGGTGGATCAATATCGAAGTTATGGAATATGGTGTGATAGACATAAGAGTTAAGTGTATTAACACTGAAGAGAAGTGAATTATCAAAGGAAAGATAAATTGTTTTGGTGAGTACCACCTTGGTAAGGTGTGTTTAGATTCGGAAAAAGGATAAACAAAGATCGAATTATATTGTTCCATATGAAGTTATTGAGAGCATAAGATTAGTAACTTATGAGTTGTATTATCAATAAAGATGCCTCAAATTCATAATGTGTGATATGTGAATATACTAAGAAATAATAATATGATCTGAAAAAGATATATTGTTGGCTTGCGAAGTGAAAATTTTGAGTAACTTGAATTGTATTGAGGAAACAGTTAAGACAGTGTGAGATCTGAAGAAATAACTAAAGGACTTATTGATTTCATTGACTATGGTCAATTGGAAGAAATTATTCGAGTGATGATGTTAAATGGAAAACAGAGGAGTATTCGAGGAAAAAATACCCCTACCTTCCTGATCAATAGGATAAGAATTTCAAGGATGAAATTTATTAAGGAAGGGAGAAATGTAACATTCCATTCCCATATTAAGAGTTAGAAACCAAAAATACGGTACATGTGAGATCAATGAAGGATTAAGAAAAATGCATCTCATGCTCATACATAATGTTAGCATACACTCATGTGGATTTGAATTTTTACACACATTAAAATGATTGTACATGTATTCGTTGACATATTCTGAGTATAATTGATTCATAAATGTGTTTACAATGTGAATTGTGGATTATATGTGCTGCGGACTAATTTGGAGAGTATAAATTGCTGAATTATAATATTTGGTGATAATGTTGCTGATTTAGAATTTTGCTGAATTTTAGGAAAAATTTTCGAAAAATGTTGGGTATATTACTGGACTAGGAAAAATGCCACTTAATAAGTAAATTGATGAATGGAAATAGAAATAAAGGTTTAATGATATTGAAGAATTTTAGAGATGACTTTAGAATTTGTGAGAAAATGATATCGAAAATTTAGGGACAATTGGAGTAAAATTTGGAGAAAATTTGAACTAGTTAAATGAGAAATTATTTAAGGCTTTAGAAATTGGACAAGTGTCCAAGTCTTAAGCCACGGTTCTTTTAATTAGAAAGACCAAATCAAGTTCTTGTAACTAGAGGACTAAGTTACTGTTCTTGTTTAAAAATATCTTCCACGTTACTTTCTCCATCTTCTAGAAGCTTCATTTCTTCCAGAGATTTCCCACCCTCATAATGTGATCCTTGCTCTCATTTTTCGCTTGCTATCTCTTTTTATTATCTCCCTCACTGTCACTAAAATACCTAACCCTACAACCTTAGACTGTTGATGATCGGGTGTGATTGGAAAGCTAGGGTTCACGTGATTTTGAAGATTTTAAAGCTTTAAACAAGTAAGCATTTTATGGTTTTTCATTATTATACAAGAGGAAACATGCGTCATATTAGTTATACGTTGAAGTTATAAAATGAAAATGTACATATGCTGAACGTGAGTGAAAAACCAGAATATACAATATGTGTTGACTTTTCAGATTTGATGATAAAAATGTTATAAGGTGGTGTTAAAATGAATTGTAGAGTTGAAAGATCAACGAAACCGTGTATAAAAAGGGTGAAGAAATTTTTGGAGATATGAAAGATGTTTGCTCTGGTTTGTTACTGTTGAGATACGTGTTTATTGACCTTCACTGTTGTTCATGAAAATTTTTGAGATTTAATACAGATGAACAAAATTAAGTTTAGAAATAAGAAATAGGTGTAAGGTGATGTTTGGATATGAGAAAGAATGATTAAATGGATTGTTAGAGAAGAAAGTGAATAAGCAAAAAAAATGAAAGAAGAAATGCAGAAAATGTGAAGAATGTATGTGAATATGATTCGGTTTTCAGTGTTTATGTTTTAATATGGAATTTGGATTTGTTTTTGAATGTGTTGGGTTGCATGGAAGTCAAGAATGGGGTTGAGATGAAGAAGTTGGTTTGAAAAAAAATTAAAGGAGAAGAAGAAGAGATATTTGGTAAAGAAGAAGAGAGAAAGCACGATTATGCTTCAACATGATCGTGATTTCTCTGAAGAAGTAGCAAAGTTGTGATCATGTTTCTTCACGATCACAAGTTCGCAAGTACAGGTGGGATATCAAGATCGTGCAGACGCATGATCACGACTTTCAACATTTTTCTGAAGAGAGTTTGCTTTTGAACATCCTTTGATACTTTTGTTATAACTTCTTCACCCGATGTCTAAATAACTTGATTCTTGAACCATTGGACTCGTAACATACTAATCTACATCTCCACAAATATCTTAGCCATCTGAAATCAATTGGGAGAGATTGAGTGAAAAATATAGGACTAGTCTGATTGGGTGTGCACGGTCGTGACTTATTTATGTTGGTGTGCACGGGCATGCATTATGGTTTGAATGAGTCTTATAAGCATTACATATGCATTTGACGTGTATGTTTTTAACAGTTTGAATGATTTTCTGAATGTGAGATATATTTCAAGGGAATCTGAAATATATGTGACTTAATATGATTATTAATGAATTGATGTATGTTAGGTGAATATATGTACTGTATGTGTTGTGATTGAGTGAGCCATCGAGGATGGTCACTCACTGAGTTTGCAAAACTCACCCAAAATTTACAATATTTTTCAAGCTTAGAAGAGTTATCATGTTAGGCAAACAGAGGTATAGCCATTGCATTCAAGTAAGAGGTAAAGGTTTATGTTTGCATTTGTATTTTCTTATTTTATATCAAATTAAGTCTTTCGCAATTATTGTAACATGTATATTTGAATATGCTGTTTTGTAATAACTTTCCAAAGTAGAAAGGGGTTTGTAAATGAGAATGATCTTGAATGTAATAATAATAAATGTGATTATGACGTTATGAAATTAAAGAATGGGCCCGAATTTGATTATTGATTTTTGCATACGCTTGTGCTATTTGTAAAAAAATTTGTACTAAGTTTTTGAGAGTTGATCCTTTTAGCATTTTTGCACTCGGACATCATTCAGGATGTCAGGTACGTGTCTTGCGAAAGTGGGGTGCTACAATCCCATATCCATTATGGATACCAGGTTCATTGATACTGTCCCTTACTCATTACAAATATAGGGCTCATTGTACATATCGAGCATTTGGCTCTATAAGACATTTCGGAGCTTTAAGCTCATATTCGATGGCTACTCATGTCATAACTATCATGATCTGATCATGCATTCATGTATGAAATGCATCACATTCATATTCATTCATTCATTATTTCAAACATTTCCATTTCCAATCCCATTCAAACACATTTATAGTCCTATTTCCATTTATCATTGAACCATAGTCTGGCATTCCACAAACATGTTGAGAAACATTTATTTCACCAAATTCACATTCAAGGAACACTTCAATATCATATTCATAAATCAGAATCTTCGGACCTTCATGTCTAGAATCAGTACAAATAATCCACATTCAGAACATAATATATAATAGACAATATTAAGTAAGACTGTCTAGGATAGTCACCGTACGCTCCAAATAGCTATTACCTTGAAGTCCCGACAATGTCTAGATGGTGGCGCTTGTTAAGTTGTCATTTTGCACTTATTTTCTATTAATTCTCTTTAATGTGTGAAAATTATGATCCAAAATTAATAGACTTGTCTCTTAATTGTTTCAGGTGATTTTCAACATTTTAAAGATGGAATTGAATCAAAAGATGTAAAAGAAACAAAGAAAATCCGAAAATTCTAGATTGACAACAAAATTCAGTGACTAAGCGTGAGCATATGCAAGGATGGAAATTATCTGCAGGTCTGTTTTCAAAATTCAAATCTGAGATTTTCATAATCTTTGATGATCATATTGCTATCTTATCAATGGAGATCAACATCTTGAAGTGGGGATAAGGACTATCTGCTGCAGATCATGAAAGAGAGAAAAGAAGAGGGGTCAGAAAAGTATAAAAGGAGAAAAAAGTCACTGTTCACATCAGCTTTTGTTTTAAAATAGTTTTACAATTTTTGCAGATTTTTCATTAGTTTATATTTATGTTTCTTCCTTATTTTTCTAAGTATTTTCACATTTTCTAGAAAGACTAGGGATGGAGACTACGTGTTTTGTTATTTCTTTGATTTTTACTTTCGTTACGAGTAGCTAGCATTCTTTTCTTGGATGAGGGAAACTATGTTATCATCTATTATATGTGAGATGTTTTAATAAAGTTTGTTTTGTTGATGAACATTGAGTGTATTCCGAATTACTTTTTCTAATTGAATTGATTGATTTCCAAGTGTGCAACTAGAAATTGATTCATTTAATAACTAGATTAATGAAATATGACTTTCAAGTTTGTTAATCACAAGTAGCAATTAGGATTACCTTCTTTACATTAGAGTGGGAAATTCTAAGAAGATACTCATCTTGATTAAATGCATGTCATACATGTGTTATCTTGTTCATTGGTTTCTTAGTTCTTAAAGCTACTATTCAATTGAACCTACGATCACATCTAGATTGTTAAGAATGCTTAGAATACATGTTTCTATTCATTTACACTTAAAAGAAAACACCTCCCAATGAATGTTTATTGATGAACTGAATTTTACTTTTGTTAATTTCATATTTTTGTTATTTCTACATTCTTAATTTTATGTAAATTGAAAACCCCCCTCTTCGTTACTTTAGTTTTGAACTCGTACAATCTTTGCCGTTAAAAATTTCTCGAGGGAACAATACCCACTTTCCACTACTACATTATTTTGTATTGACAGAAGTTGGTTTCTTTTTAAATTTAGTTACAGGCGACAGTAGTACCAAATTTTGGCACTATTGCCGAGGAATTTCTTAACGGTTTTTTTCTGATGTTTTTGTTTTTGGTTTCGTTGCTCTTGGTTGTCTTGTCTTTTGTTTGTTTTAGTTTCACAACTTTTTTTGATTTTTCGATCTTTTAGCAGCATGGCTCACTATCAGTATGCTTTTGATTCTGATTCTTCATATTATCCTTATTATGAAAATGAACTTCCATCTATTGCGACTTCCAGGTTTGACCATCAAGTGGCAAATTTCACACATTTAACCGCACAAGTACCAAGGGATGGTCAACAAGTTAAGGTATGTGAACGTATTCCTTTTTGTATGATACACAATACAGATTCGCTTCTCCACCGAGCTACTATAAAGAGCAGTTATATTTTGAGTCAGAGCCTCCACCTCCACCATCGCCACTACAAGTTGATGAGATGTCTTTGGAGGAGATCGTAATGAGTTTGGTAACGAGTACTCTTTAATTCCAACAGTTTAGACAATCGTATGTGCCTCGACAACATCAAAATACAACATCCAATTTCGAAAGTAAGACTTCCTTACAGGATATAATGCAATCTTTGGTAACAAAGAAATATTAAAAATCAAATAAGCCAAATGGAAACTGCCATAAATCAATTGGAAGTACAAAGTTTTGGAAATTTTCCAGCACAACCATAGATCAATCCCAAACAAATTGCTAAGGCTATCACATTACAGAATGGTAAGGAATTGCAGGAACAACTTCCCAAAAATTCCAGAAGAGAGGTAGAAGAAGAAATCACATAAAAGGCACCTTCACAATTAGAAATGATGCAAAATATTCTGCAGAATATGGTGGTTCCGCCCCCTTTTCCTAGTCGATTTGCTAAAACAATAAAGGAAGAGCAAGCAGAGTTATGAGAGGAAGAGGTTATAGTTTGAGAAAAGATGGAGGATGTGCAACCTCCTACGGTAAATGATGTAGTTCATGTTATCACTAACCGAATTTCATTTCCTTTTCCTAGTTGTTTACAGATAAAAAAAGACGAAGAATAAGAAAAGAAGCAAAAAGAAGAAAAGCCACATCATATATGAGTTGAACAAGCTGTGGGAAAGTGAGCTGAAAATTAAAGGTGGCAAGTAGGATGTTGAGTCTCCACAACCATTAGCGTTACTTTTACAAAGACCATCCCGGTGTGAGAAGGGTAATGCCCAAAAAGATGAATGAACATTAGAGTATGATGGTGAAACGATGAAGTTCCACTCCTTAAAAGCTTTGAAATATCATGTTGAGAAGGAGCCTACTTCGAGGGAAGTTATTCCAGGTTCCTCACAGAGTCTGAGCATGCTACCTGTTGGGCTCAAGCATCCATTCAATAATGGATGATGTTCATATCCCAAGGGTCAAGCTTTTGACCTTAAATAAGCACTTAATGGGAGGCACCCCATCTGTATCCCTTTCTTTTGTGTGTTTTTCTCTTTTATGCATATCTTTTGAGTGTTTTACTTCTTTTTTTATTTGTTTTGTTTCTAGGCACTTGAAAAGGAAGCTGCAATCATTCATATCAAAGCTGCATATGGCGTCTTCAATCTAGGGGAGTACTTATATTCCCATCCCTCTTTTATGCTTTTATTGATTGAGGACAATGCCCATTCTAAGTGTGGGGGTAGGGCAAGTATGAAATTTCTGCACACTTGGATTGTTGTGAGTTTGATGGTGACGATGAGAATGTAGTAACTTGAATGATTTCGGTCTTTAGTTAATAGTTAATTGTGGTATAGGGATGATGTTGATGCTTTTGATTTGAGGAACCTTGATTGACTCTTGAAATGATACTAACTTCAAAGTTTTTCATTTTTTCTTTTTTTGTGTGCCTTGCATGTGTTTGGTGACTTTTGTATATGATATTTGGTATTTAATTGCATTTTGTATAACTTGTCATATGAATGTGGAATGGGATGCTTAGAATGCAATGTCGAAAAAAAACCAAAAAGAAAAAGAGGTAACTATCTTTGTTTTTGCGTTGTTGATCAAAAGTGTCATTGTCTTGTGTTATTAAATAAGAAGCATCATTGTTCTTTTGTTTTTGATATATTTTTGTTCTGCTTGTATTGTTTTTTTTAATTTGTATTTGTGTCTTACTTAGAATCCTTGACTTGTTTATCTGATAACAAAGGTAAAATGGCTTAAATGCTAGATATTATGCATCTTGAGTGACTATTTTACTAACTATATGCTTGCATGTGAGTAACTTGTTTTTGATCATGATAGAGTTGAGCTGAGTGAATTGGAATGAAAGCATTGATGGATTTTTGTATGCTTCATTAACTATTAACTCTTGACCGAATTTGTTTAAGTGAAGCGTTTGATTTATTACTTGAGGACAAGCAATGGTTCACGTGTGGGGGAATTAGTTATAAGAAGTCGGGTTTCATCAGCTGTACCAAGTAGTCACCAACCTTCCTAGACCAATTTGGATGACCGCTTCAGTCACCTCAAACACCGAATGCACCACATGGAGCATAATTTGATGGCTAATTGAAAGGATCAAGGATTCCAACCTCCGCACCCACCAGCACCATGATTTCGACATTTCCAAATAGAGAAGCCTTCTTTTCTCTTCCTTTATATTTGTGCTTCTTTAATTTTATATCCTAACATTGGGGATAATGTTAGTCTAGGTGTGGAGGAAGGAATTGGATTATATGTGTGTGATTTTTTTTGGTTTTTGTGTGTGATTCTTTTCGGTCTTTGCATGTTGGTTATGCATGTTAAGCCATGAAGTTTTGTCATATTAGTTCGGATGAGATTGAGTGTGAGCATGAAGTTAAAATGGGCTATGTGAGTCTAAAGTGAATCATGTGGATTGATTGCAATAATCAATCTTATAAACTTAGTCAAAATTTTGACATTTGAGTTATGAGGTAATTTATGAAATTGAAGCGAATTCTTGAATTAAACCTGTAAGCGAATTTGAGCTTTAAATAACATCATCTTTAAGTCATTCTATTTCTTTGTATTGTGTGATGCTCCTCTAGTCATGTTTGCCTTCAGAACTTGCACTGAACCGAATTGAATTTGTTTGATTACATGAGATATAGAAATGATTAAGGCCTTCTTTGTTTTTAAACCCTTTAGCTTAAAAATGACCCACCTAATTAGTTTCCCTTTGCAAACATTTTTGAGCATTTAACCTTGTTTTTCAATCAATCACCTTATATTAAAACTCAAAAACTCCATTAGCCTTAACTTATCACAAGTTGAACGAAGCATTGAGTAATTTGGGACTTTTGTTCTGTATTTTATTCTGAGATCCTTTTATAGGTGCTTCTACTTATGTGTTTATTAAATTATGCTGCTAGTAATTTATCTTATTTTTATTTCTCTCCCTTGTTCTTAGCCAAGTAAAAAAAAGAAAAGAAAAGAAAAGGGAAAAAGGAAAAGAAACGAAAAAATCAAAAAATGAAAAGAAAATGAAAAAAGAAAAAGAATAAAGTACAGTAGCATTAGTTAGTATGAGTAGTTGTAGTCCTTTGTATTCATGCATTTATCTCATAATTTTAATTCAAGTGTCCCTTTTACTTGGTACTTTATGAATACTTGTGATTAACCCTTTGCCATTTTTACCTTACCTTTGAACCTAGCCCCATTACAACCCTTAATAAAGTCCTTATGATCTATTAGCTCATATAATCCCAACGAATGATAACTGGTAAATTTGCAAGCCTATGGTAGTGCAATTTGTTATAGGGAGATTTAAGAGAAACACTTTCACCTTAAACACTTGACTGTGAGAGAGAAATCTGTGAGAAGAATTCACTTTGGTTTCATACTTACCTTTGAACAAAAATGTCTTATTTTGACTTTGTTTATTTGTATCGGTGAAAAGTGATCATGATGTATGTTGCAATTTAAGTCTTGCCAGCCCAAGTTAATGGATTGTGTGCACTTAATCTTATGAAGGATGAATTAATGAAGTGTAGTGGTTTGACATGTTTGCTCGAGGGCGAGCAATGGTTTGGTGTGGGGGAATTTGTTAAGTTGTTATTTTGCGCTTATTTTCTATTTAATTCTCTTTAATGTGTGGAAATTATGATCCAAAAGTAATAGAATTGTCTCTTAATTGTTTTCAAGTGATTTTCAACACTTTAGAGATGGAATTTAATCAAAATATGTAAAAGAAACAAAGAAATTTTGAAAATTCCAAATTGACAGCAAAATTCAGTGATTAAGCGTGGGCACATGTAAGGATACATACACATATCACTATTTTACACAATGATACATGTACTCATTTATGCATATATGTATACAGAATACATGCAATGCATGTCATGAGTTTCTTATCATTATTCTGGTCACAATATTCATTCATATACCAATACTCAATTGATCAATCCAGATTTGTTTAGAAACATAATTTTAGGTCCACTTTGCATGGTTATTCTCATTAGGAAAGTGAAGTAATTTGATAAAACTTCCTTCCCATGTCTTAAGTTTCTAATGATACTAAGATCATATAATTTAATCCAGTATTCCAAAAGTTATACTCAATATACTACAGACTGAGTACATTTGAAATTTTGGTTAGTGCATAATCATACATTCAAAGTTGTACGCTTATATCTCTCAATTCAAATATCCAAAAATTACAAACTTTATACCAATTGAAAGTTAAGAGAATAAGTTGTGAAGACAAATTTGTTTGATTTGGTTTACATCAGTACAGTTTATTCGATAACAACAAGACATGATTTCTATCACTAGTAGTGCTATAGCCTAAGCCAAAACTCAATTTCAAGCTAAATTTCAAGACCCTTAAGGACATAATTCAATTCAATTACTTCTTAAAAATTATATCCAAATGTATCTAGTTCAATTGAAATCAATAATCATCTCATTAGGAAATTTATGGATCAAAATATAGCCAAAATATCGAAGCATGTTCAGTAAAAACATTCCAGTTATCAAATTCCAGCACACCTCAACATTTTCATCCTAATTCATCATCATCAATTCTCTATCATATCATTCTATGAACACTGATCATTTACTTACATTTTTAACTCCAATTCTAGCTCAAAAAATCAAACCAATTTAGTATTCCAAGCAAGCAAAAACATCACACATTCAAGGTAGAACTTGGTTGGATTTCAGCTAGAACATGTAGGCAACTTCAGTTTATCTTTTACTTAATTTTGTTAGGGTAAAACATGGATTTTTGTATATAAATTGCACATAAGCATGAACATACTTAGGGAGATGAAAGAAGTGAGAGTTTTGGTAGTGGGTGAGAAGAAAGAGGAAGAGAAATGAGTTGAACAAAACTCACTCCTGTAGAAACTCAACAGTTAAGGTGTTAGGTGTCATGTAACTGAATAGCCACATGTCTTATGGCATGTTCAACACTTATTAAGCATAGGTGCTGCCATATGTCTCCAACTAAGTAGGTCACTTGTCCATTAATCAACTATGCCATTTGTCATTAACTTACCAACTCATTTGTCACACAATGATTGATCAATTTGCCAATTAATTACTTATCCATTTGTCACTCATTTAACTATGCCAAATGTCACTCAATTATAGGCTATATCATCTAAATTTTTCATGTATCAATTTATCCTACCACTTGGCATTTGTCCTAGTCCAAATATACATTTTAATCTATCAATTTTCCAATCCATAACATTTAATTCCAAATTTTCTAATGGAAATCCAATCATACCAAAATTCAAAACATATCAAAACACAATTCAGATCATAATCACTTAACATTTTTCATACCATAAACATGACCACATGTATTAATAAAACCTCTCCACATGTCACCATTGCATGTAAGCCATTTGTCATATATATATGCTGTCACATGTCACACATCCATTGGCCTTTTATGTCAATATTTTTTCTAGTCCAAAAATATTGGCCTTTTATGTCAACATTTTTTCTAGTCCAAAAATACTCTAAATTTCCAAAATACCCAAAATATCACCAAAATTACCAAATCAATTTTAATACATTACAATTTAATTTTCAAGACAATTAAAATCCACAATTCCCATTTATAAATCAATTTTACCCGAAAAATGTCAATAAATGCATGTACAATCATATTAATGTGCAAAAATCAATATTCTCATGTATGTGTATGCCACATTATGCATAAGCATGAAATACACTATTTTAGCCTTATCATAAATAACATGATGTTACAAATATAACCAATAGGTATAGAAAATCAATTATAGATAGCTTATAAATCACATTTCTTAACTAATTTTACTTGTAAAACAATCTTATAACATGCAAAAAACTCTGAATTTATATTGGAGGAGGTCACAAGTGTCTACTTGACACTTATCTATCAAATGACACCATATGCTAACATAAAGATGTAACATGATGTGGACTTTCTATCATCTAGATATATTGTAATGATAGGATCTGTGTATCCAATTAGATATAGTTTCTTAACCTTATTATATGTCACTATATAATTATTTATTCTTTAAAGATATCTCGCAGCCCTGACTAATTGCAAAAAGGGCACCTCCCTAGGGCCACGCTCATAAGTCGTAAAGAGCCTAATTAATGGATGTGTTTGAGAAGTGGAGGGGGTTGTTAACAGAGATTTTAATTTTTTTTTCCTTAGGTGGCAATGGTGTTGTTATGAAAGGAAGCTAACTTTTCATCTTCTAAATTTAACGGTTAACTTTTTTATGCAATCTATTTATAGATTTCTTTCAAACATTTGGTTATAGTTCTTACCCTTTAACTTTTTAATTTTCATTAGCGCATGAATCTGAGATTTTCCAACTTAAGAATTGGCAGCAAAAGATTTTCACGGTTTTGACTTTGAGTGATAACTTAAAGGTAAAGTTTCTACTTCTTTCTTTTTATTTTTCAACCTACTGCTTATTTGAGTACATTATAATTAATTTGTCTCCTCTGACATGTATTTAATTTCAATAAAATTATAATAATATATTATTAATATTATTTAAAAAATGATATAAAAATTAAATAAAATTATTTACTCAATTAATTTTTAAATTTATTTAATATTTAATTTATTATAATGTAGTTACATTGAAAAAAAAGTTCTCTTTTTTACAATAGATACGTTATAATGTAACTATATTAATCATATTTATTTTAAAATATGCATTTATGATAAGATTATTATTACTTCTCCACATATATTTATTGTCAAAAAGAGAATTGATTTCTCTCTTGTTTTTGAACTATGGCCATCATCATGATTACATCAATTGTAATTTCAATATCTATTATCTTTGGTGAAAAATAAATCACTGTTAGTCTTTTAAAATTACTTGAAAAATCGAAATTAGATTTTGAATATCATAGCTTTTATCATAAAAGTTTGATTTTTTCATTTTTAATATAGGATATTAAATTTTGTTCTTTATTTCTTTCCTCTGTCAAAGATCTAATATCATTGATATATCTTTATGATATATTGCAGATTTATTGGTGTTATGTTGTTCATGCATACTTCTTCCAATTCCATACAAATTCTTTTGTTTTTTTAGTCCAATTGTGTTCTACTTGGTTTAAATGATGTTGCCTAGAAAGCATTTGTCTGGAAGTGAAAAAAGAAGAAGAAAACTAGTAGAATAGTTAAAAAAATCCCAAAAAGGAGCAATTAATAAATTTATTAAAAGAGTAAGCTCCTCTAGTGAGAATTATAAGGAATTAGGCGAAGGTAATTTTGAACAATATAAAGAAAATTTAAGTGATAAAATTCATATTCATGAGAATATTAATGAGCACGATCATGTACCAAATTTATCCATTTTAGAAAATTTAAGGGTAGATAAGCAACTAGTCCCTAGATTGGATATTTATAATCCTAAAAGTTAGGATAATCTTGAAAATAAAGTAAGGAACATTTTAGACAAAAAAGGGCTTAAAGAGAATTAAATCTTGTATTTCCTTTAGACAGTACCTCTCGACATTTTTCATATTCTTATTATTCTAGAAAATTGAGTAATAGAGATATTAGTGATAGAAAATGGTTGGTTTACTCTAAATATATTTAAAAAGTATATTGTTTATTTTGTAAGTTGTTCAAATCTAATAGCAAGCGAAGTGCATTAACAAACAATAGATTTAGAGATTGGAAGCATCTCAGTGAGAGACTCAAAGAACATGCGAATAGTATTAAGCATATGACTATCATGAGGACTTGGAATGAATTAAGAGTAAGATTGAGCAAAAATCAAACAATTGATAAAGATTTACAACTAGAAATTGTAAAAGAGAAATAATGTTGAAAACAAGTTTTGATAATAATAACTCTTTTATGAAATGTCTTGCTAAATATATTTGACTTTTCAAAGATCCAACGAGAAACTTTACCAAGATAGTAATGGTAATTTTTTGGGATTGATTGAGATGATTATTGAATTTGACGTACTAATACAAGATCATGTTAGACACATTCAATATTATGAAATCCATCACCATTATCTTGGTTACAAAATTCAAAATGAGTTGATTTCTCTTTTGACCTATAGTGTTAGAAGTTTTATCATAAGGTACAATAAAGAGGAGGAATACTTTTATATTATTCTTGATTGTACCTTATATTTAACCTATCAAGAATAAATGAGTCTATTAGTACGATGTGTGAATATGTCACATAAAAAATAAAAACAAAGGAATATGTTTTAGAGTTCTTGAAGGTAGATGGCACATCTAGATTGAGAATTTTCAATTAATTATTGAAAGTATTTAAGTCTCATGATCTTAATGTTCATAATGTGAGGGGTAAAGGTTATGACAATAGTTCTAATATGAAGAGAAAACACCACGGGGTTCAAAAGTGATTACTTGAAATAAACTTCAGAGCATTATATATGCCATGTGTTTTTCATAATCATAATCTTACTCTTAGTGATATGGAACATTCTTGTGTTAAAGTTATTTCATTTTTTGGAGTTATTCAACGCATATTTGCATTATTTTCAAGTTCTCATAAAAGGTGGAAGGTTTTACTAGATAATGTTTTCGGCTTAACCATGAACTCGTTGTCTAACACTCGTTGAGAGAGTCAAATGAAAAGTATTAAAGCTATTAGATTTCAAGCTCCTCAAATAAGATTGGCTTTGATGGAATTATCTTAATCTTGTGATGATGCCTAGTCAAAGAGTGAAGCAGAAAGTTTGGTTAGTGTACTTGAGAGTTTTGAGTTTTTACTTAGTATAGTTATTTGGTATGATATTTTATTCATTATTAACACGGTGAGTAAAAAGTTGCAGTCTAAATCTATGTCCGTTAATGTTACCATAGAGCAATTAGAATGTGTGATGCTATTTTTTGAGAAGTATAAAAACGAGAGATTTGCCTTTAATATGAATATTGTCAAAAGTCTTGTACACGAGATGAATGTTGAACATACATTTCCAAATAAACATTGTATTATTATGAAAATAGAATTTGATGAAAATGATCATGGAGAAGTACATTAGTTGAGGATTATTTTAGAGTTAGTTATTTTCTAGTTGTTTTGGATGTGACAACTACTTCGTTGAAGAATAGATTTGAACTATTAACGACATTTGAAAATATTTTTAGATTCTTATTTGATTTAGATAATTTGAAGTTGCTAAATGATAATGAATTAAGAGAATGTTGTACTAATTTTACAACTATTTCATGTCAAATGTAGATTTAGATTATCTTTTTCCTAAATTAAAAATGTTACAAATAACTATGCCAAATAAGTTAATGTCATTAGTTGAAACTTTTAAACTTGTTAAAGTTGTAGATTGTTATCCAAATGTTTCAATTGTTTATCGAATTCTATTAACTATACATGTGACTGTAACATCAATTGAGATAAGTTTTTTAAGGCTAAAATTGTTGAAAACCTACTTGAGGTCATCAATGTCATAAGTAAGGTTAAATAGTTTAGCTATTTTATGTATCGATAAGGATATGTTAGACAATATTGATCTTGACACTATTATTAATAATTATGCATCTAAAAATATACAGAGAAATTGTTTTTCATAAATCATGATCATTTGTATGCTTGTTAGTGCAATTCTCTTTGTGTTTTGCAATCTAATATTGCTATTCAATTGTTGCTACTGCTATTTTGTTGTTACTGCTACTATTTTTAGTGATTTTATTGTTGCTGATATTTGTAAGATATTCTTAGCTGATGTTATCATCATTTACTATTTTGTTGAGTATGTGGGGATATAACTTGAGTCACTTATGTATGAATATTACTTTTCATAATAAAAAATGCTTTTAAAGTTTACATATTTGTATATTATCAACTTATTAAAATTGTTCTTTTTATCTTGTATACGTTAAAATGACCTTGGTCACTAATTTATATTCGATACAAAGACTTTCATAGTAATCCTAACCTAAAGTCTGTTCATAATAATAATATCATAAGAGAATAAAGTTTGAAAATGCATATAAAAACAAAAAAGTTTATTGATAATGTCAAGATTATAATATACATTACACATACACACAAAAAAAGCAATATTGCCTGTTTATATAAAAACTACTGGAACAAAAAATTAAAAAATTAGCAGATTTTTAAACAAACAAACCTTTTATCACCAACTACGAAACATTATCTCCCTATCATTATTTGTCTTTCTAACCAGTACCTGTTTATTTAATGTATTACTCATATTTTTATATAAAATAATACAGTAAACCACACCACAGGCATACTTGTAAATCAATTGGTTTTGCAGTCAAATTGTGGCGTTGGATCCCATTCCAATCATGTTGCCTGTACCAACACCACCCACAACACAGTTACCACCGAAGCTATCAGCACTACCAGCTCCATCGAGATCAACAAACTGAGTTTCATTAAGCCAATATTTAATTCGAAGTTTATTCATAGAATAAAATAAATTTATAATATTATTCTATTTAAAATAAAATTAAAAAATAAGATAAAAAAGAACTTTTTTTTACTATATCATATTATAAATATTTTTTAAATAATATTTCACTATATCATATTATAAATTGTTTCATTCTTTCTAAACAATAATTTTTTAATATTATATCTATTTATATTTTATTTCATTAAAAATTATTCTATTATGTTAATAATCTTGTCAAACTAAACATATCCTCGTAGAATCATCATATCTATCAGTTTCATCATTTGCAAGTAAAAGAACGTTGCGTCCCCCACTAACTGATGGTTTAATAACTTCCCCTGCGTCAATATGATTAAGTCGATGCCCTTCCCCTATTACTACCACTGTCAAATTCGTAAATGATTTTGTTTGGTTTAAATAAATGAAGTTATTGTACAAATGGGTTGGTTTAATTTTTAAAAATTAAATCTGTTTTTATTTTTCTATGTGATTTTATTTATTTTATTTTTATTATAAATTATTTAGAAAATTTTTGTCATGGTCAAACTTATAAAATTGATTTTTATTGAATTACTTTTAATAAAAGCCAATATTAAAATTCAATAGGAAGAATCATTTAACTTTTATTATGTGTACAATAATTAGTAACATGACATTTTCTATTAAAACAATTCAGTAAATTCTAAATAAAAATTTATTTAAAATGTTTTAATATAACAATATATTTTAATCAAAGTCAACATATCTATTACACAAGGCTTTCCGTATCTCATATGATATGTATTTTAGTCAAAGTCCACGTATCTAATATGATAATATATTTAAGTCAAGGTCAACATGTCCACGATACTCAACTCAAAAATTAGTAACAAAATAATTTCACAATTTTGACTTCTAATTTTTAAGTGATAATTTAAAAATAAAGTTTATAATATTTTATGTTTTTTTGTTTATTAAATATTTGAATATTTAAGTGATAATTTATTACAACAGTTGTGGTTCACCTAGTTGCAGCCCTTTTTCTTTTATTATTATAAATCCCTAAATTTATTGCATTCTAAAAATATTATTTATTTGTATATTCTTATTTAAGTATAACAAATTTTATTCCTTTTTATTTTATTTATATTTATTTAAACTAACATAATATTAATTTGACTTTAAATTTTAACAAAATATAATAAAAATTATTTGACAATTAAATAATACTGTAAATAGTTCATATGATATATACTACATTGACCATTATGTTAATTCCCACAAAAGAAATTTTTTATTACTTAAAATTTAATAAAACATAATACAAATTACTTGATAATTAAATAATAACATATGATATACTTTATTTATCATTATGTTAATTATCATAAAAGAAAATTTTTATTAAAAATCATTAATGTTAATTAAATTTAAAAACTATTGAAAATATTTGATTTAATAATTTATATTTTTATCTAGTTGGTTAACACCATAATATTCAATCATTTCTACAATTGCGGAGTAAGATAATATTTAGCTTGGCAACTTTAGAATAGTTAATAACTTAAAATATAATTTATTATATTTTCTCCTTAATTTCTTGTATATTGATGATATATTAGAACCTTTATTTTTACTTCACCTAGTGGCTATAAAATGTTATGAACAACGTTGCTTGAACTTACGTCCTTATGGTCACAATGAAACATCTTTACTAATTACTACTTCGAAATAATATATTTAAAATAAATAAAATCGACGGAAATTTCATGATACGTACCTGAAATAAAGGTAATAATTTTTTAAAGAAGAAGTCTTATTTAGACCGGTGCCTAAATTGATGATTTGTCTTTTTGATAAGGGACTTTGGTTGACGAAGGCATCAAACATGAGGTAACATTTTCTCGCCGGCAATATTAATCTTATGATAAAGTGTACTATAAACTTTACATAAAGTCATAAATCAATTTCATTATTGCAGACTTTAGTTAGAGAGTTTCTCTCTCAATATCTTGTCTTATATCATCTATCCTAAACTCAGCTCCGAGTCTAGTCTGCGTACCGTGTTTAATTTATTTTTATTTTACTCCTCAGGTGAAATTCTCAAAAACATTTATACGTGGCGCGTTTTGATTTGCCTAGAGTGTGAATAACAATGGAGTCAGGGTGGTGATAACGAACAATTCCTTCCTTGTGTCTTATGCTCTCTATTTATTGAATCTTCTTTCAATTGGAATCTATAGATAGGAACATGTCCTTCCTTGTGTCTTGTGCTCTCTATTTATTGAATCTTCTTTCAATTGGCATCTATAGATAGGAACATGGCTTGGCTGACATGATTCTCGGCGGCGGGGGCTTTCTTGGCCGTCGGCGTTTTATTCCGTGTCCAGTCCAATCTAATCTTCAAGGGCCTTCATAGTGGCTTTGGACTCGTGTTTTTGTATACTCAGTCGTTTAGGCCGTCAGTTGCTGTTCAGCGGATGCATATGATGAAAAACGGTCATTAAGTGAGGTGATGGGCAGACGGGGAGTTTCGGAGACCAACTATAAATACAAGAAGGAAGTTCTTATTTTTGGTGATCGGAAGAAGTGGTCTATTTGCGAAAGATCATTTTGCTATTAAGAATTTACTAAAGAAAAAGGAGAAAACCTCATCAGAAGAAGTTGGAATCCTCATCAGAAGAAGTTGGAATTTCAAATTTGTTAGGTTTCAGTTGTCAAACCTAATAATTCGTGATTTACGGTCGTTGAAACAAAATTCAGAAGGTTCTTTGTGACGCACACACCAGTCGTAAGATTACAATGTTTCACAGAGACCTTTCTATACATAAAAACTAAACAGTTGCCGGTGACTATGCCAGTGCCATGTTGTAGGTAGGGACAACTCAAAACAGCCTTTGTGGACTAGGGTTCGGCTACACTCATTTCTGCGCCAAATTAGACACAAACTTTATTTCCTCCACGTGCGTGATGTGGGCTTACATGTGCTTGCTTGAATTTGGGTCTCCATTCTCCAGCTGAATCTTAATGCAGATTCCTGCTCCTTTCCTTCTTTGATCTTTCTTCCTTTGCGGTACAGAGTAGGGTCGTGTTATGGACTTTGATTTACAATAACTGGCAGGTTAAGATTGTTGATTACTAGTTAAATCAGTAGCAGACACGAGTCGATTCAATTCATGCATTGATGAGGTAGACTGGTATCGCCTACTTTTGCATGTAATTATTGGCGACGTGATTGAGATACAATGTCCACATAAAGCCAATGAACTTGGGAATATCGTGTGTATTAGGCCTTCCTTAAGATCTGATATTTCAAATCTTCCGTGTATGTCCAGACCAAGAAAAGCACTGAAACAGGCCACCCAATTTTTCAAATACTACTCTCGTTCATTTTCCTGCGAAAGAACGATCCTTTCGCCGGGTTTCTTTGACATAATCTACCTACGAAGGTACTGCCAAGATAAATTCTATCTACATGATACAATCGACAGTCAAA
>JANSVA010000009.1:24506623-24518528 GCA_025504915.1 Erythroxylum reticulatum | reverse complement strand
GAAAATTTTCTCAAGGACATATTGACAAACAAATGCACTTGGGAAGACAATTAGACGGTGACCTTGACGGAGAACTACTGTTAGTTTTATCATTTTATCAATATCTCGTCTTGTTAAAACAATAACTAGAAACAATTTAGAAATAGCATATAAATTCAAATTGAATTTCATAATTATAATTTAGGAATAACATATAGTTTCAATTGCATAGTAATTATTCTAAGGATCTTACCTTTAGTATTACAATACCATAATTAACAAAGCATGTAAAGATAAAGAGTGCCTTTATTAAAAAAATGATAATGTCATACATTAAATTATAATAAATCACATAAATTAATAATCCCCCACTTCCACTTAAGCCAATCACATATGTATTTAATATCATAACCATCCATATGTTGATCATGTTTCTTTTGAGACAATGACTTAGTAAGACAATTTATAAGATTGTTTTCAATGGGAAATCGATCTAATGATATATCTTTCTCCTCCACTATTTCCTTGATTAAATGAAACTTCCTAAGTACATATTGAAACTGCTAATGGGATCTTGGTTCCTTTATCTATGCAATGGTGCCAATATTGTCTTAGTACAATACTATTGGCTCAACAATGTTAAGAACCACTATAAGTCTAACGATTATCTTTTTATCCAAACTACTGCCTTTGTTGCTTCTAACACTGAAATGTACTTTTCTTGGTCATATAATTAGCAACGGTTACTTATTTGGAATTTTTCTAACTTACTGTACTACTATTTAGAATGTATACATACCACAACTGTGATATGCTACTATTTGGATCATAATTGAAACTAACATCTGAATGCCCATGAGCTCTTAGTTTAGCCCTTCCATAGATTAATAAAACATCCTTAGTTCTTCTAAAGTACTTTAAGATATTTTTTTACAGTCATCTAGTAATTATTGCTAGGATTGACTTAATATTTACTTGTTATGCTCAAAGCATAATAGACATCTATCTAGCATTTAACATCGCATGTATGATTGATCTAATGGTCAAATCATATAGAAAACAATACATTCTATCTCTCTTTTCTTGTGTCTTTAAACATACACTTATAAGAGAGAAATCTTATACAATATAGGTAAGAATCCCTTCTTAAATTCTCTATGCTAAACCTCTTAAGTTCTTTGTCTATATACGTAACATACAAGTGATTATGGAGCTTACCTAAAGATCTAAAAAAGAATTTATAAGTGTCATATTAATGAAGATGTGGCACTAAGCATATGAAAACTTAATCCTGTTTATTTTTTCATCCATTTAGGATTTATTTTGAATATTTTAAAAACTTTAGGGTTCAAATTGAATACTTAGAAACATTAGAGTTTATCTTATGCTTTGGTGGAAACACTTGGGTTTAAATTGAATGATTGTTTATTTTTTAAACAAATCAAAAAATACCTTAATCAATAATAAACATATACATATATAAGGCAAGAAATTCAAGGCAATACAAATACACACAAATTCAACAAGTTTAATCTTAATAAATTATCAATTCAATGATAGTAAAGCAACTTTAATTAAGTTCAATAATTAAACGAAGTTTTGATACTATTGTTAGAAAACTAACTGTAATAGAATCACATATGTAGCAAAAAATAATTTTTCAATTTTTTGAACAGATATCTTTAATTCAATAACTTAAAAAACATAAATCATAGATAAAAGTGTTGAAATATACTTGATTCAGATTTTTGCAAAAATTTGAATCTCAAAATGTTAACTATATTCTATTCACATGTATATTTTCTAATGAGATCCATATAACAAAGAAAAGGAACTCAAACAATTTAAGAAGAAAATGAAGGAGTGCTAGCTCCCTTATGTCTTTTTCTTATTTAAAAAAATAAATCTAAAGTTTCTTTCTTATTAAGTTAATCTTCTTAATTATAATTAAATCCAACTCTAATTATAATTGCAATTTAATTTTAACAAAATCAAAATTTTCATAATTAATTCTTGACGTTTCTTAAATTTTACAATTAATTCTAACTTAATTTAAGTTTAAATTTAAATTTTCCTTTTTAATTGTTCTTTATATGTACCCCATTAGGTTCCTAATATGTTGAACATGATTATAAATTATAATTATAATTCATAACTTAATCTTCACTTAAATAATTTATAATTATAGATCAAGAATGACTTCTAGCAACATGTTATAGCCATCCAAATATTAAAAATGTAAAAATGGTTTAAATCAACCTGTTTATACATGGTTATGATATATAATTTAATCCTTTCACCATCTAATGTTCTAATTGGATACAGGGTATAAAATTAGTGTCTACTCTTTTTAAATCCAATCATGTTTACTCCTGTTAATTAATAATTAATATTTGGAAAAACTTTTTCATATCTTAATTCACTTTGACTAGATAATTCTTTAAATCATTATTAATTTAGAATAATGGAACATTCTCCCTAATATACTTTCAAGTGATGAATCATTTATTGACTTATTCAACTATCTCCATATAGTTTGTATTATATCCAAATAGCAAGCTATCTTGAATAGAATAGGTTATAATGAACATCAAAATATAGTAATTCTCATATGAGATACCTTGGTAATCTCATGTCTAAAGATCAATGATATATCTATCGTAATGAGGAAATTTACAAACACATAAGTAATATTCCATTTGAAATTGTCATAGTTGGGCTAGTTTAGTTAATTTATTCTATAATAAGCTACCACACATTTGTTTAAGTATCTCTATATTTTAATTTATGAAATTGATTACTTTCTTTATAAGAAAGAAATAATGTACTATTATATCAATATCTCATCTTGAAATACAATTAGGAATAATTTAAGAATAATACATAAATGTAAATTAAATATTATAATTGTAATCTCATTGTAAATTCAGTTAATAGTAATTATTTTAAAGATTTTATCTTTAGTATTAAAAGATAAAGTATAGTTAACAAAAGATATAAAGATAAAGTGTCCCTTTATAATAATAATATCATACGAAATTAAAATAAATTGATTGACTGCAAAGGTATAAAGTAACACTTATGTGAAAGCTTTTTATGATTACCGACTTTCTTGGTTCATTTTAGTATTTCCTCTTATTCTTCTTTAATCTATAAGGAATTATTTTTCTTCAACTAAACAAATTTCTTCATAATTATTTGTACCCTGAATTTTTCCCTAATTGGCTATAACATGTTCTCATATATCTTTAAGAACCTTTCTTTCTTGTTATAATCATTCACATATGACTCTAGTCATTGCTTAAAATGGAAAATGTAACTGATAGCATAAGTACATAGGTGCTCATAAAATTTTCATATCCTACAACTACAAATGTTATCCCTTCATAAGTTAAGTATATATGCATCGTCCCTATTTATAACTTTATATACCTTGTTACCATTCCAAATGATTCTTAATTTCATTGCATTTAGTTTATTCTTATTAAGCTTCTTCCTCACTTTTGATACAATTTTGTCTTTCCAATTTTTGTTTGCTTGTTCAATTTTAAATGCTTATTCATTATCGTATTTCTAATTGTCTCTAACATACTATTAATTGGACTTTATGTAGTTAAGAGAATCTATAAGTTTAATGTCTTATTTATATTATTGTCAACAATTAGACACCTAATCTTAATGCTTTAAAATGTCATGCTCTAAATTTCCTTAAAGCATTTCAACAAATTCTTTATATAACATGGTGCTGATTAATCTAATCTAATAAGCCTTTTATTCAATTATCATGGGAATGTTGCTCATGAACGTTCTAGAAAACCTACCTAGGATCTTTCCATTTTCACTTTGACACCCAATTATGAAATATGTGCCTTTTGGACATATTATGTGTAGTAAAGGGTAGGATACTATTCTTGACTCTCATGAATTGCTAAAAAGATAAAGACAAACAATCAAAACTTAATAGCATAGATAATAATGACAAAGCAATTAAAATACCTTTTATATATCTAAGATCATTGTGATCTCATAACCATCTCCTAATTACTAGCTTATTGCCAATTATTAAATAAACCAAGTCCAATTTTCAGCATGCTCCAGCTCTATGATTGCTCATGCAATCAGATATATGCTATGATTACTATCAATTCCTATTACAATAAGAAGTTGCCCTAAGTATTTATTCTTTAAAAAAGCAACCTTCCATACCAATAATGGATTTTAACTTCTTCTATCTATATTTTATTGCAAAAAAAATGCATGCATTAGTTTATTTTCCTTTTGATTCCTTTTGAGATGTAGCTTAATTGTAGAGCCTATATTTCTATCCTTTAACTTAGTGATATAACTATTCAACTATGTACAATTATTTTTTGTTGCTCTACCTTTGATTTCAAAATTTTCCTCTTAGTATATTCACACATGCTTTGGTTAAAAGAAAATTTAAAATTTTTGTCATATTCTTTAACCATCTTACTAACTTTTATGCTCAATTTGTCAAGGTCTTTTCTTTAAAAAATCTCTTCCAATCGTATAGTCAACCATTGCATCCTTAAAATACTTAGCATTGTCAAACACCATCCTTAATATCCATTATAATGCTACCATACTAGGAACATGCCCTTTTTTTTTACTAGCCTTCTCAAAGTAACATCTAACTCTTCATTGCTAGGATAATCATCACCAGCTAGGAAATTTCTAAGATTTAATGAGTCTATACACATATCCACATGATATGAATCAACAAATATATCAAAATCTAAATCTTCTATGGAAATAGGAAAATCATTTTGTTGCTTATTATCTGCATCTGCATCTTCCTCATCACTAGCTTTTGTTCTATTCGTATATGCATCTAGCCCGGCCTATCATTTTCAACATCAAAAATATCTTTTTCTGTATAATACTCCACGTCAGCGCTATCTTTTTCCATATCCTTAGCCCTTATATCCATGTTCTTAATAATGTCACTTAAAATGGCTACATATATGTTCATGCCAATTGTCATGCCACTTAAACATTGGTAATAGAACCATCAAATGATCCACATAATCCACATCCATATCTACTATCCCATATACCTCTTACAAGTTAATTAAATCTAAAACATTTTGGTTAGACTCCAATTTCCTTAAACCATCAACTAAGATCATACTTGGAAGTAAACACTATGCATTTAATACGTTCTTATAGCTTAATTGATCAGATGTAATTTAGTTATATTAATTAGACTTATCTTTTTAGTTTTGAGTTGATTTTTAGTACTTAATTGATAAAATTAATAAGTGAAATTAGATCAAATTGAAATATTATTTGTTAAAGTCACAAATTTTAGGAAACGATGACAAATTGTTGCAGCGAATAAGGTAAGATAACATCTAAAGTTAGATTCCCTGCAAGAAGTTCAACTTAATTAGGAGACTTATCCTAACCTTATTGTGTAAGGATTTAGATTTGTTTAAACTATGATCTTTGGAATATTAAAAGGAGTTAGCTTTTGGGTAGGAAAAGAAGAGGAGAATGTTACATAGAATTTCTCCACATCTCACTTTTATCTTTCTTTTGTTTTCTTAGAATTTCTCCACATTTCCCTTTTATCTTTCTTTTGTTTTCTCTTCTTCTTTCTTCTATTTTTATGGTGGAACTAAAGCCATTAGTGGCTAAATCTAAATTTTCTTATCCAAGGGAAATCAAAACTCCAGTTGCAACCTTGTGAAGTTTTGATCTAAATCTAGATGTTTGTTTCAATTCAAGTATTTATTATTTTTGTGTTCTTTTATTTCATGAGTAATTAATGTTGATTGATCTAACAAATTAATTTAATATTGATTATTTTATTTCTATCCATGAATTAGTATTTTGTAATTATCATAAATGATTGGTACAAGTAGCAAGTATATTATTTTAAATTTTACATATTTAAATTGTGATAAATATGAAAATTAAATTGAGTAATTGTGTTATCTTAATTATTTAATTTAGGGTTTAATATTTTAAACTTATTGCTATCACTTAATTGATATGAAATGCTATCATATCCAATCAATTAATGGTAAGTTTTGATTTGAATGTTAGGTTTGATTTAACTAATTTAAGAATAATTGAGACTTATTATGGCTATCCTAATCGGTTTTGGACTAACTGTTGCCGTAAAAAATATTCTTTTTAGACCAATTACCAAAAAAATTATTCTTTTTAGACCAATTATCAAAGTTATAATTGGATGAGATCCTTTTCTTGAATCAAAGTTAATTACCTTAGAATTTCTCACTTTAATACTTAATTGATTTATTTTGATTCCTTGTTAAATTTAGTTTATTAGTTAATTAATAATAAGCCCCCCTTCTTATTTATTTTACCAATTGAAATTAATAAACTAATTTTTAGTTTTCTTAGGATTTGACTTTATTATACAGCTACTACAAAAGTTTAGTAAATAAGAATTAATTATGAGAGTTTCGATAACCCATTCAACAGTTAACCCCTCATTTCATAACCTTATCTAAAACTAGAGTAGCTCAAGCTCACATTGTCAAATATTCTGAAGTTAAGACTATTATATTGAAGAATAGCTCATTTTATAAAATGCAAACTACTAAATAACAGTACACTAACTTTACCATTTACTATCATCTTGTAAAGCATATAACAAAATATATAAGTAGTTGTTATATAACATCACATGTAGCAAATCATATATTAATGTTATACATCATAAATAAATCATATAATGCCACATTCTATATGTTCATCACCATTAACATTGTTATGAATAAGTATGTGATGGAGAACCAAGGGCATGTAAAAGATAAGAAGAGAAGCATCCATGGTGTGATTTGCCTCAAGGAAGCCTAGGACGTGACTTGCGTGGACATGAGCTTGCAAGAGAAGGCTTAGGAGCTGAAATTGGATCAGATTTGAAGTCTGAATGTTCAAGGCAAGGGGATGAATGAAATTCACATATCAAAGGCCCAACATTCAAGCCTAATGTTCCCAAAGACCAATTCCAAGATTAACATAAACTGTCCAAAGGACCACATGGAGTCTAATTGGGAGAACTCACTTAGAGGACCATGTGACCAGCATGGGCCACTTAAAAATAAGGATGAGGATGTGATCTATAGATCCAAACTGCCTAGATCCTGTTTTAATTAGTTTCCTTTTTTCTTTTACTTGAAATAAGGTGATCTAGTCAACACCGTTATAAGTTTATTTTGTTTCCTTTTAGGGATTGATTTGTTTCCTTTTATTTAGTTTCTTCTTTAGGACATTAAGTAGGAAGTTTTTCCTATAAATAGGCACCCTCTATATACTTTGAAAGGGGGATCTTTCATTTAGAAATAATATTGAGAGCTTTCTTGCTTTCTTTGTATTCTTTGAGAATACTTTACTTATCAAAGGAGTGGTCTTCCTTTGTGGAGTCCTACGGTTAGAGTTCTAAGAGAGAAGTTCTCTAGGGTTCTTTCCATAGACCAACATTCTTGCTAGGGTTCTAAGAGACAAGTTCTCTTAGGGTTCTTTTCATTGACCACATTCTTCTAGACTCCCATTTTCTCTTTGTGTTCTATTTTTATCTTTTCAGTTTTGTTTCTTATGATTCTGTGTGTTCGTTTGATTCTATCTAATCCCAGGAATAGTTCCATCTTGTTGAAGGTTCTCTAGGACAAATTCCTATTGGGTCTGCCATCATGGTGGTTGATCGATTTAGCAAGATTGCTCATTTTATTGCTTGTTCTAAAAATAATGATGTTGTTCATGCTGGTGACTTGTTCTTTAGAGAGGTTGTAAGATTGCATAGGTTGCCAAAGACTATTGTGAGTGATCTAAATGTGAAATTTCTTAGTCAATTTTAGGGAAGTCTTTGGAATAAAGTTGGCACTAAGCTCATGTTTTCTACTGTTGCACATCGTCAAATGGGTGGTCAAACTGAAGTGGTAAATAGAACTTTGACAACATTGTTTCGTGCGATCATCCAAAAGAACTTAAAAAATTGGGAAAAATGTCTCCCACACATTGAGTTTGCTTATAACTGTACTCTTCATTCTTCTGCTCAATTTTCTCCTTTTGAGATTGTTTATGGTTTTAATCCTTTGACTCCTTTCGAAATTCTTCCATTGCCTTCTAACAAGTTTACTAACCTTGACTGTATAAAAAAGGCTAAATTTGTTCAGGAGTTACATGCTAAAGTTAGAGCCAACATTTAGAGGAGAAATGAACATTATGCAAAGCAAGCCAATAAAAGCCAAAGGTGTGATATATTTGAACCTGGTGATTAGGTTTGGGTGCACTTGAGAAAGGAGAGGTTTCCAGAACAAAGGAAATTTAAGCTAAGACCAAGAGGAGATGGCCCTTTTCAAGTTTTAGAAAGGATTAATGATAATGCTTATAAAATTTATTTGCCTAGCTCCTATAGTCTTGTGAGTGCTACATTCAATGTATCTGATTTAACCTTATTTAATGCTGCAGATTTGAGGATGAATCCTTTCGAGGAGAGAGGGAATGATGGAGAACCATAGGCATGTAAAAGACAAGAAGAGAAGCATCCATGGTGTGATTTGCCTCAAGGAAGCCTAGGACGTGGCTTGCGTGGACATGAGCTTGCAAAAGGAGGATTAGGGTCTGAAATTGGATCATATTTGAATTCTGAATGTTCACGGCAAGGGGATGAACGAAATTCCCATATCAAAGGCCCAACATTCAAGTCTAATGTTCCTAAAGACCCATTACAAGATGTTGGACGCCCAACGACAAGAGCTAGGGCCAAAGTAATGAAGCAAGCATTGAATTGTTTAATCCAAGACCTTCAAGAGATAGAGCCCACATTGTTGAATAACATTTCATCTTATAAAGGTATAAGAGGCATTGTCTTACTCCTTCAAGCCCAACATAAAGTGTCCAAAGGCCCACATGGTGTCCAATTGGGAGAACTTACTTAGAACACTATGTGACAAGCATGTGCCACTTAAAAATAAGGATGAGCTCCTGGTCTATAAGGTCCAACCTGTTTAGATCACGTTTTAATTAGTTTCCTTTTTTTTACTTGAAATAAGGTGATCTAGTCAACACCTTTATAAGTTTATTTTTTTCCTTTTAGGGATTGATTTGTTTCCTTTTATTTATTTTCTTCGTTAGGACATTAAGTAGGAAGTTTTTCCTATAAATAGGCACCCTGTACATTCTTTGAAAGGGGGATCTTTCATTCAGAAATAATATTGAGAACTTTCTTGCTTTCTTTGTATTCTTTGAGAATACTTGACTTATCAAAGGAGTGGTCTTCCTTTGTGCCGTCCTAAGGTTAGAGTTCTAAGAGACAAGTTCTCTCCAATGACCAATGTTCTTGCTAGGGTTCTAAGAGACAAGTTCTCTTAGGGTTCTTTTCGTTGAACACATTCTTATAAACTCCCATTTTCTCTTTGTGTTTTGTTTCTATCTTTTCAATTTTTTTTCTTATGATTCTGTTTCATTACTTGATTCTATCTACTCTCGGGCATAGCTCCATCTTATTGAGGGTTCTCTAGGACAAGTTCCTATTGGGTCTGCCATCATGGTGGTTGATCAATTTAGCAAGATGGCTCACTTTATTGATTGTTGTAAAACTAATGATGCTTTTTATATTGCTGACTTGTTCTTTAAAGAGGTTGTAAGATTGCATGGGTTGCCAAAGACTATTGTGAATGATAGAAATGTGAAATTTCTTAGTCGCTTTTGGAGAACTCTTTGGAATAAACTTGGCACTAAACTCTTGTTTTCTACTGTTGTACATCCTCAAACGGATTGTCAAACTGAAGTGGTAAATAGAACTTTGACATCATTGTTGCGTACGATCATCCAAAAGAACTTAAGGAATTGGGAAAAGTGTCTCCCACACATTCAGTTTGCTTATAATCGTGCTCTTCATTCTTCTACTCAATTTTCTCCTTTTGAGATTGTTTATGGTTTTAATCCTTTGACTCCTTTGGAAATTCTTCAATTTCTTTCTAATGAGTTTACTAACCTTGATGGTATAAAAAAGGCTAAATTTGTGCAGGAGTTGCATGCTAAAGTTAGGGCCAACATTGAGAGGAGAAATGAACAATATGCAAAGCAAGCCAATAAAAGCCAAAGGCGTGTTATATTTTAACCTGGTGATTAGGTTTGGGTGTGTTTGAGAAAGGAGAGGTTTCCAGAACAAAGGAAATCTAAGCTACAACTAAGAGGAGATGGCCCCTTTCCATTTTTAGAAAGGATTAATGATAATGCATATAAAATTGATTTGCCTAGCTCCTATGGTAATGTGAGTGCTACATTCAATGTATCTGATTTATCCCTATTTCATGCTACAGATTCAAGGACAAATCCTTTCAAGGAGAGAAGGAATGATGGAGAACCATAGGCATGTAAATGACAAGAAGAGAAACATCCATGGTGTGAGTTGCCTCAAGGAAGCCTAGGACGTGACTTGGGTGGACATGAGTAAGGAAAATGAGGCTTAGAACCTGAAATTGGATCAAATTTGAAGTTTGAACGTTCAAGGCAAGGGGATGAACGAAATTCCCATATCAAAGGCCCAACATTCAAGTCTAATGTTCGTAAATTCCCATTACAAGATGTTGAAGGCCTAATGAGAAGAGCTAGGGCCAAAGCAATGAAGCAAGTATTGAATTGTTTAATCTAAGACCTTCAAGAGATAGAGCCCACATTGTTGAATCACATTTCATCTCATAAAGTTCCAAGAGGCATTGTCTTACTCCTTTAAACCCAACATAAAGTGTCCAAAGGCCCACATGGAGTCCAATTGGGAGAACTCACTTAGAATGCCATGTTACAAGCACGTGCCACTTAAAAATAAGGACGAGGATGTGATCTATAAGGTCCAACCTGTTTAGATCATGTTTTAATTAGTTTCCTTTTTAATTTTCCTTGAAATAAGGTGATCTAGTTAACACCTTTGTAAGTTTATTTTGTTTCCTTTTAGGGATTGATTTGTTTCCTTTTATTTAGTTTCTTCTTTAATACATTAAGTAGGAATTTATTCCTATAAATAGGCACCCTCTATGTTCTTTGAAAGGGGGATATTTCATTCAAAATAATATTGAGAGCTTTCTTGCTTTCTTTGAATTCTTTGAGAATACTTGACATATCAAAGGAGTGGTCTTCCTTTGCGGCGTCCTAAGCTTAGAGTTATAAGGGACAAGTTCCCTAGGGTTCTTTCCATTGACCAAGATTCTTGCTAGGGTTCTAAGAGACAAGTTCTCATAGGGTTCTTTTCATTGACCACATTCTTCTAAACTCCCAATTTCTCTTTGTGTTCTGTTTCTATCTTTTCAATTTAGTTTCTTGTGATTCGGTGTGTTTGCTTGATTCCATCTACTCCCGGGCATTGTTCCATCTTGTTGAAGGTTCTCTAGGACAGGTTCCTATTGGGTCTACCATAATAGTGGTTGATCGATTTAGCAAGATGGCTCACTTTATTGCTTGTTTTAAAACTAATGATGTTGTTCATGTTGCTGACTTGTTCTTTAAAGAGGTTGTAAGATTGTATGGGTTGCCAAAGACTGTTGCGAGTTCTAGAGATGTGAAATTTCTTAGTCTCTTTTGTAGAACTCTTTGGAATAAACTTGGCACTAAACTTTTGTTTTCTACTATTGCACATCCTCAAAAATGGATGGTCAAATTGAACTGGTAAATGAAACATTGACGACCTTGTTGCGTGCGATCATCCAACATTGAGAGGAGAAATGAACAATATGAAAAGCAAGCCAATAAAATCCAAAGGCATGTTATATTTGTGCAGGAGTTTACTAAACTTTGGAAATTCTTCCATTGCCTTCTATTGAGTTTACTAAACTTGACGGTATAAAAAAGGCTAAATTTGTACAGGAGTTGCATGCTAAAGTTAGAGCCAACATTGAGAGGAGAAATGAACAATATGCAAAGCAAGCCAATAAAA
>JANSVA010000009.1:24496296-24506523 GCA_025504915.1 Erythroxylum reticulatum | reverse complement strand
TTGTATTCTTTGAGAATACTTGACTTATCAAAGGAGTGGTCTTCCTTTATGGCGTCCTAAGGTTAGAGTTCTAAGAGACAAGTTCTCTAGGGTTCTTTTCATTGACCAACATTCTTGCTAGGGTTCTAAGAGACAAGTTCTCTTAAGGTTCTTTTCATTGACCACATTCTTCTAAACTCCCATTTTCTCTTTGTGATTTGTTTCTATCTTTTCAATTTTGTTTATTGTGATTCCGTGTGTTTGCTTGATTCTATCTACTCCCGGGTATAGTTCCATCTTGTTGAAGGTTCTCTATGATAAGTTCCTATTGGGTCTGCCATCAGTATGAGATAAATACCGAAAGTTTATTTATAATCGTCCGTGAGGCTAGCAAATGGAGTTCTGAACTAACTGCTGCTTGTGAAATATGGAAGGAGATTGAATTTGAATTTAAAGTAATGGATACTTTGTAATCCATTAATTGACGTTCATTCTTTTAATTGAATTGTAGTTAAACTCGACCCAATCCTTTTACTTCATCAAGACCATAATTCGAGCAATTTTATCGCCTACTTGAAGTACAATACTGGTATTTACAATCTTTACTTTCTATTATATTGCTCAATACATTCAGGGATTCACAAAGCGTGAAAAGTGATTAATTTAATTTGTGGAAAACAAAAATTGATACAATTGATACATAAGTAAAGGAATAAGTATTGATTCTTTTCAATATTCTTATAAGAATAAAGAAATAAGAAAGAAAATTTTGAATGAAAAATGCTAGAACTTTGTAATTTATAAATTTTTTAATTTGTAATTAAAGTACGTTATGTAGAAATTATTGATAATGCACAGCATGTAACTAGCTTAATGGAAACACCAAATTTGACTATTCAAAATAGAAAAAATCTCCTCTGATGAGCTGTATAATCATGTGAATTTTGATAATAACCAAAAAAATAAAAACCTATGTAATGAGTTTATAATTAGCGCCCACGCACCTCAATCTGTTGCTTTTTTTTAATGACTGAAATTATGTCGCTACATATTAATAGTAACGTATGAAACAAATCACTAATCAAAGATCGGAATATTCTAACAACTCCGAAGAATCAAATTAACATTGTATTTATTCCTCACACATTGATCAATCAAAAAGATATTCAACAACTAAAACTAAAAGAAAGATAGATTGTTTGGGTTCCGTT
Source organism: Erythroxylum reticulatum (assembly GCA_025504915.1). Lineage (NCBI taxonomy): Eukaryota > Viridiplantae > Streptophyta > Magnoliopsida > Malpighiales > Erythroxylaceae > Erythroxylum > Erythroxylum reticulatum. The sequence continues at coordinate 24,505,333 of JANSVA010000009.1, read as the reverse complement.
TATATGTTTATCACCATCAACACTGTTACCATTCTTGAAGTAATAATTTAGGAGGATAAAATGACAGAGGAGAAAGATCTTTTACATGAATACGAGAAGTTCCCTTAGGTAACAAATACAGTGTACCTATCATCATCATAATCACTTCTATCTTAGTGATATCTATAAGTAGAATACATAATAATTTTGAATAGATTAATAATATAACAACTAACAATTTTATTTATATTTTAAATGAAAATTGAAAAGAGAAATCCAAGCAAATCCAAGTAATATATCCATATATCTAGACATGATAATGATAGGTCAAAGTATAAACATGAATCCATAAGTTTTGTACTTTGCGAGGATCATCAATCAATTGTACACAAACTTCTCTTTGTACATATATACGAATGAGATACCACACTAAATTTCTTTATAAAAAATGATTTACCTTTATTAAAGCTTTCGAGAGCACTGACATTCACACAAGATTGTAACCTGAAAAAATTTCAGAAAAAAAAAAGAACAAATAAAGTATAAGACATTATGAATTAAAAAATAAATAAATCTAACCCACCCATTACTATAAAGAAAGTATATGTTATAGAACTTCACGACAAAGATAAGCATGCAACAACAACCACAAGGCGCTAAAAATATTCTGATTGGTAGAATTGAAGATTGTGGCTGATAAAGGTTAGAGTTTCAAATTAAGGGATTTAATTTAGTTTTATATTTAGATTATTATTAATATATAATTTATACTTATCATATTCAAGGGATTAACGTGCCACAATACATTTAGCTATCAGATTAAATTTGTAAAAGGAGACCCTCGAAAGTTATAGGGGCTTTTAATCTTTTTTGAATAATTAATTGTAAATAAAAATATATTAAACCCTAATAGTCGATCTCAGCGTATCATCCGCTAACAAAACGACTTCTCACCATTACGTGAACAAGTATTCTTGGCACTCGTCAAGATTTTCATTAGCATTATAGAAATGCAATACAGAGTTCCACTAACTTGTATGCTATTCCTTAACCGGGGTATAAAACACTTCGAGAAGAAAAGAGAGTGAAGAAAACAAAAATCTCGAAGGTTTCTTTAACATGGTGTACTGTCACGTTACAATGGGAACATCTTAGGACCCCAAAAGAATATCACAATCGATGCCTAAATACCAGGCTCGATACCTTAGCCAAGAACTTCCTTGATCTTTTTCTTCTGATCCTCAGTTAGTGACTTGGGGAAAAGAACCTCATACGTAACATATAAATCTCCTTTCTTTGTGCTAAAATGCAATGGCATTCCTTCCCCTTTGAACTTTCTTACTTCCTTGGGCTTAATAATTCCCTGAACAACGTTTGCAATGATCATTGTCATTTCGTATGGGGCTCTCAAAGAATATCAAAGTCAAATGCAGAGACGGCGTGGAGATTTACCTTTGTGCCAATCTCTACCAAATGCCCATCAAGGTGCTTGATGGTCTTTTCAAAGCCAACAAGAGCTTGAACCTGACGACCAAGAAGTTCAGAAAGTTCCGTCTCACAACATCAATCAAGAAGAATTGCTCATCATCTACTAAAAAAATTGAGGATATTTAATACCATACCAGTGTTATAGTAATAGTCGTATGCAAGTCATTGCCTTCCCTTCTAAATCGGTCATGTGGTGCTGTGTGAATGCGGAACTGCAAGGTTCACAAGTTAACGTTTGTACACAACACAATAGCTGGCAACAGTATTAACAGTAACGATAATGAACAGGAATAATACAAGTCATATTCAAAGACTAACCTTCAAGTCTCCAGCTTCTCCATCAACTTTAGGCTCACCATCTTCGTAGAAAACTACTTCCTATAAAATGCATCAACACATCAATCCCAAAATCCAAACGATATCCATATATAAACAACCATAAAGATTCTGTATCTGGATATAGATCCTTATGAAACACGTGAGATTAGCACTCTGGAAAAATGTGTACTGTTATATGTGCTATGAAACATTTCCATGACCTAAAGTGCGATGCTAACAGATATCAAGAGACTTCCATAGAACATAACCAGCAGTTGGCCTATGGGACCAAAAAAGGGAATCAAAATGCAAAAGAAACTATTGAACATATGATTCACATGGTAAAGAGAGGCACATGCATTAAGATTATTCTTAAGAAGCTTGGATGTTTCTTAAGTAGTAATATTACTCTTAAGAAGCTTACTTGTCCATCTTGCATTCCTTTCTCAATGTCAACTGTGACAAAATATCCTTCCCTTTCAAATTTGACATTTTGGCATTGCTCACAGACCTGAAAAAGAATGAAGTGTGAGCCTGTGGACTATTACAGCAAAAGAAAATGCTAATTCTTGAAGGAGCTAATAAAAGTATCATTGTCAATCAATTAGAAATCAATGTCCTCTTGCTTAACCTATTAATGCATAAGAAAAAGTTCATCAGGTCTTTTGTCAGACTACTATAATGCACCTGCTCTGTCATCTGTTGGAACATTCCAGGACCAATTTGTTTATGGTAGACTTCATTTCTGCAATTGCAGCGCCTTTTGCCAGGTGCTGGCTTTACAACGTTTTTCTCCCTCCAAACCTAATGAATATGCAAAACGAAAACAATTTTTATCTCGATAATCAACTAGGAATCATATTATAATCAATTAATATTATACATACCTTGAAAGATATGTGCTAAAAGAAATATATAAAAGAAAACAAACAAACACTGGGGCAAATAAGGTGCCCCCAACTACATGTATTTGTTCAATATCAGGCCCATAGGCTCGAAGATGAATCTTTATGGCAGCAATAGCATACAGTCAAATACAGTCTCCAACATAACATTTATCAATCACCAATACAATGATTCCTCACCTTCAATGAACCACCCATGTACAAGTCCTCCAGTGTTGCTTCCAATTCAACAATTACATCGTCACCCTTTACAATTGTCTCTTCCTCTTCCGTGGGACCTCCACCAAAGAACCTAGAAAGACCATTTCCAATTAGAAATTACTCTACAACTGAAATTTAAGAGTTATTCCTATTAACAAATGTACACTACTCTTAACAAAAGCTACTTTATTGTTTACAATTGCAATGATTCTCCCACGCACAAACATATTTGTCAAATAAGTTAGGTATGATGAAGTCCACAAATAATTGAGAGCCCAAATCACAAATAACCTCAAATGATCATCTTTGCACTCTTGCACGATTGAGATAATTCATCAAAGATCAGCTATAAGAGAATAATCCAAGTATAGATCTTCATGTCATCCTAATGACGTCTTACTTTATCATATAAAAAAATGCAAAAACGAAGATCGTTTGATCCAAGAAAAAATATAATGGCTAGTCTTTTCATGATCCGGACTGGAGGAAAATAAAACAAGTTCTTACCAATCGAACCTATTCATTTAACAATGCACCGATTGCTTCCTATTTTGCACCGAATTTAAAGATGAGACTTAGAGTAAGGAAGCACAACAAAAACTAAAAAGGAAGAAAGAAACTTACTGACTGAAAATATCTTGAATGTTCATTCCCATTCCTCCACCTCTTCCTCCAGCAGCCATATGCTGTTTAATTCCTTCTTCTCCATACCTATCGTATATACCCCTCTTCTCGCCATCCGACAATACCTCATAAGCTAATCACATATTTTTGGTTCAGTTCAATCAATCCATTACCATGACAATAATTCAAATGTAAACTAGCTATAACACATAAGAAAATTGACAATCATTACCATTACTAATCTCAGCGAATCTCTTGCTAGCCTCATCATTACCCTGGTTTTTGTCAGGATGGTACTTCAACGCAAGCTTTCTATAAGCTCTTTTGATCTGCTCGTCGGATGCACCTTTTGGCACTTGCAGTATATCGTAATAGCTCTTCCTAAGACCCACATTTCAACCAATTAAAAAAAACCTCCATAGCCAAACAACAGTTTCAAGGAGAGCAGAAACGAGACCGAATAAGAAGAAGAATAAGAAAATTGGATGCAAGCATACATACCCTGCAATGGCGGCAAAAGCGTAACAAGAGAGAACGCATATAAGGAACAAGAGTTTCATTCTTCGATCCGCCATCGAAAGAAATCGCTGTAAAACTCAGGAGAGATATCGGAACTTTCCAGATGCTAGGATTTCACACTGTGATCCTGTAAAACGGCGTCGAATTCAGGTCTCCCAAACTCCTCTGTCCCCGAGCTGATCGAAACTGTCAGTTCCGTTATTTTTGCGTTTTGTTTTAAATTAGAAGTCCTTTGCAAGCGATGACTTGACTTGGGTCACTCACTTGCAACGTGTCCTTTGGTGTTACTAACCAATGAGATCGAACTTGAACTTGTATTAACCAATGAAAGTGATCCACGTCTGAAGGTACTTTAGTATTGCTTGCAATGGTAATGAGTAATGACAACAACGAAACTTGCGGCTTAACGACCTGTCGTTGCATAGCTTTCTGACCCTAATTGGGCTTTCTCGATGCCGAGGAGGCCTCGTTTCTCAGCTTATACGTTAGCTAGCGTTAGGGCTTAGCCCTAGATGGGTACTCGACACCCATATTCAAAAATCCATATAAGTTGCTCATGAACAATTTTGTAGACTTTTGTTAAGCCTCCTTTATTCTTTATAAGCACATTTGGATAGCTTTCTGACCCTAATTGGGCTTTCTCGATGCCGAGGAGGCCTAGTTTCTCAGTTGTTAAGCCTCCTTTATTCTTTATAAGCACATTTGGTGGATCTGGGAGCTCTGTAATCAGCTTTATAACATTTCTTGGGTGAAATGAGTATTCGTTTATATGCATAGCATAATGGATGCTTACCGGTTGAAAAGTCCAAAGTCATTGGCATTTAATGTCAGTTTTCTTTCCTCAATTGGATTAACTCGCTTTTAACTTTTTATTCTTTGACTGTTGTTGATGTAATATTCTAGCTTGTTTAGTATCGTTATCCAGGTACTGTATTCATATTGTATAGCCATTTAATTCTACATATAATAGAAATTCCTATTTGGATGCTTTGTAAGAACACTACTTACCTTTATTTCAGTGAGTTGTTTGGTCTTCTACTACACCCACCTCGCTCCTTAACCGGAGCCAGTTGGGAGCAACATTACAGAACATAGAAACATAAGTTATTTGCTTGCCATTATTTGTTTAATCCATCTAACCTCATTGTATCAAACCGATAAAAGAAACTGATTCTGGGAATGATTTTGCTTGTAAGGAATTTGATGGTATCTGATTTTTATTAGTATATTTTGAATTATAACAATATTAGTAGTTCTGAATTATTATGTTAAAAGAAAGGGTTGTTCATTGATTATGGAAATTATGATGTCCATTTCTAACTATTTGTAATAATTCTTCCATTTATTGTGTAATCATATGAATGTTTACTTAAATATATATAAAGTTGTTGTCAAGTAGGATTAGGCTGGACACGTCAACTCTTGTTGGTTCTTAAAACCTTATTTCATAACCCGATCTTATTATTAGGTACTTATATTGTAGACTATATAATTTTTCGATCTTTGCCTCATACGATGATTTACTAGGTCTTTTTTTAGTTGTAGACTATGTTGTTTTCTTTAACTATGGTTGATGAATATTACTTAATCAATATTTTTTTATATAATATTATAGACTAATTTATTTTTTGTTATATGGCAATAAATGGAAAGGCTAACATAAGGTTATTTAGAAACGTAGGTAAGGCGCCTAAAAAGTTTGAAAAAATGGACTTGGGTTATGTGAGTTTGAGAGAGGTATATAACATGGATGCCATAGTAAGCTATACAAATATTGTTAGCATATAGTATTTGATTCTTGAAAAGGGGTTAGATGATGGTTTAAGGAGGCTAGAATCTAATTGGAGTGTATTGGATTTGATTAAATTATTAAAAGTTCATGATATAGTTGATGTTTATTTGAATAAATGGCAAGAAAATGAGGTTGTTAATCTGGAAGGTGATAGTGGTGTTGGTGATGATTTGGGAGGTGATACTTGGTGTTGACTTAAGAGAAGCAATGATGTTGAAGTTGATATTGAAGGTGGTGGTGGAGTTTTGGATGATGCACGTAATTTGGGAGATGAAGAATTAGTTGGTAAGTGTGAATTGAGTGAAGACGGTGACTTTGATTTGATTTTTAATTTGTAGGGACATGCGAGCCAGAATGTTACATTTCCCTCTTTTACTAAAAAAACTTAACATTAATGCTTTCAGTTGTATAACAACATGCTACACATATTAAAAAACAAGAACTTTATAAATTGTATATTAATTTTTAGCAATCCACTAAAGTACCATACAGCACATAATATTTTTTATATTAATGTTCACCTTTAGCAATCCATTAACATACCATACAATATATATCAATGCTAATTTAGTAATCACACATAGGCCAATTAGAAATATTTATTATTTTTTAATATTTAAATACAAATAACTGCTTATATCATTACCTATATTCATACTCATTAACTATAAAATAAAAAAGCCACCCTTAAGTAATTTCAGAAGAAAAAAAATGATAGCTATAAGCTTCAATTTATCCATAATTTTACAATTTATTAGGATCAAATTATAAGTAATTAAACTGTAAACATAATATTTAGAACTAAAAATATTAATTAGGCAGCCGATCGAGCCTGAAATTAGCAATCATTCCTAACGTTTGGGTTGACAACTAATCCTGAGATTTATTCTTAAAATTTACTCCTCAGATTCTCTGTCTCATTTATCCTGTCTCAAACATATCTCATTTCATCTCAACCATTCATTTATATAGGTTAAGATGAAATGGGACAAAATAAATAGGATAGAAGATTATGTCCTCAAAATTTGGTGTATAGTGCTTGCTAACAACGAAAGTATATATTTTATTATTGGTAGTTAAGGACATTAATAGGTCGAAGGATTTGCTTACAATATACAAACATATAAGATACGAAATTTAGGATTTTCCTAAAAAAATTCAAGTCATGAGATTTTAACATTCAAGGAAGTCCATAAATTTCTCGTATCTATGCTATGAAACCATGTGTAAGCAATTTCATAGATATGAAATTCTGACATATGTATATTCATATTCTAAGTTTCTTTTTCCATTGCTCAATAATGCAGAAACAATAACTCCTTACTCTCACTTTCGTACTTAATATGAAATTCTGACATATGTATATTCATATTCTAAGTTTCTTTTTCCATTGCTCAATAATGCAGAAACAATAACTCCTTACTCTCACTTTCGTACTTAATACAATATAGGGAGAAAACCCAAAAGACTTGTTTTTGACTCACAATTTTTCGTTACCAGTCTACTTATGTACTTATTTTATACATCAAAGATGTAAATCTAAAAGCATACAAACTATTGGCAACTGAAGTTTCAACTTTTCACCTCAACCGACTAGTTTAAAAGGACAGCTCACTTTATCTATTTAACGATGTGATGTAATGGGTGAAGACACCTTTTCATACAGGTGGGATGTTTCCCTTATCTACCAGTACAAGGACGAGACATTGTATTTAAAACGGCGTGTTCAATTCTTGAAGTATCTTTCACCAAAAAGAATGGAAACACAATTAAATAACAAAAAAATACTTTTAGAGGGTTCTTTCATTCCACATCTCCCCTTGGGTTGGATGCTGTATTTTAAATAATTGTCATAACGAATGGCAGTTGAGTTTCATTTATTAATTGTTATGCAGATATTTTAGGGAGTAACTCAAAGATATTTGACTTGGTATAAATGTTATTAATTAATACATATTTCTAAATTATAAGTTGTTAACTTATCAAATTGTTTTTGAATTTCTTTAGACAGTTCCACTGAAGCTGTCGGTTATTTTCAACATGTATCGTGCAAAAAAAGTGAAAAACTTTTTAAAGTCTCAAAATATTAATAAAATTTTGAGTGTGTATTTTCTTTTTAAGCAATTACGAATGAATGCAAATTGGATTGCAAAACGAAATGCATATTTTCGGCAAAAAGGAAAAGCAATTCGTCTAAATCAAGTGAACAGATATTTATTTAAGAATATACTCTACAGGCAAGAAAATAAAGCACAAAAATCACGACATCAAGCACCAGTGGACCACCTGAACCCACGTTCATTCACGGTACGGCTGCCGCAACTCTTGTCTGTAAATCTCCCCATCCGCTCTCATTTAATTGGACCGACCGATCACCAGGGCATATGCCATATGGAGGGCCACGATTTGGACATGTACGTACTAACCCTCACAGGGTCAACGTCTCAAGTGACCGCCTCGGAACTAAAACTAACTTGGAGCTTGCTATGCTTCTTTTATCACACTTTTAAATAAAAATAACCGCGCGAACACGATTTTCCGGTGCACGTGGACTCTGATTTATGCATTAACCACACATTAGCATATATGAACAAAATATTTAAATAATTTTTGTATTTATGTAAATTAGTTAGATATGAACCCCTTTCGGTAAAGTTGAACTTGGCATTGTATTCCACCTAAGCCTATAACAATTGTATTAAGTAAACAATTTAGGTATTCAAGAGTTTGACTCCCTAAATAATTATTTACATTGAACATGTTGCTTATTATTAAATAATTTTATTTAAAATATATTATTTATATTGATAAAATTGTTTAATATTAGTACAATATTAACAGATTCTTTCATATTATATAAAATAGGCAAAAATAAGTGATATTAAATGTTTTAGAAAAATTTTACTTATATTAATATTTATTATTCTTGCAACAATAACAATAACAACATTCCGCTAAGACGTAAGGTTGAGAAAGATTAAGTTATATACATCCTTATTTCTAACTAGTAGAGAGATAAAAAGTCAACATGTACAATACACAAAGTTGTCTATTTTGTAAGAATTAGGGGCGCTAAGACATGAGATTTAAAAAATATTTAATAGTACACAATCTTATTTCTAATTCATAGATAGACAAAAAGTCAACATATCAATTCACAAGCTCTTCGCTTTATAGAAGTTTCATAATATATTTAGTCTTTTCTTATATT
>JANSVA010000009.1:24396817-24451924 GCA_025504915.1 Erythroxylum reticulatum | reverse complement strand
CTTGGTAGAGATAGTGAGTGATGAACTATTACTTGGAGCGAGTATTTGATTAAGTGAGATGCAACAAATTGTTTTGCTTGATTTTGTGATCTTACCTTTATGACATTTGAGCTATATTTCTTCCCTTGATTTGTATTTAAGTTTGATTTGCTTGAAGACAAGCCAAAGTTTAGAATAAGGGAGTTTGATAAGTCAATGTTCTTGATATATTTTAGCTCTATTTTGTATTGAATGATGTTAAATTGCCTTTAGTTTTTTGTGAATTTGGTACTGCTCCTCTGTTTTCGGTATTTGCAGATGTTTTGGGAAGATAATGAAGAAAACCTGAGGAATACATGGCTACTCGTGTAAAAACACACAGCCCGTGTAAAGTAGCAGTTTAAAGTTGAAGACCCAAAAGAAATATGGTATGACCGTGTAGATTCACACGGACCATGTCCTTCATAGCTAGAACACACAGCCAGACTTGAAAGAAACATAGTTTGACCATGTAGATTCACATAGTTCGTGTATGGTGGTTTTTCCTGACAATTTTTAGTGATCAAAAAGGGATTTTTGAGGGGAATTTAGGGGGGAACTTTTGGAGAGAGACTTTTGGCTGGAGATAGTCAAAGTTGATGAACAAGAAGGAGTAGAAAGCAAAAAGCAATCAAAGAAAAAGGAAAGCTTGGAGATTGAGAAATCAAAATTCAAGAAGCAATTTGAGTTCCTTGTCCTCCACTTTCCATTTATTATTTATCTTTAATGTTCATGTTTATGGTTTTACATTTTAGTTGAATTTAGTTACGATTGTGTAAATTCACTTATTCTGGGATGTTTGTTTCAACTTGGAATTTACGTGTTAAACTTTATGCCTTTACTTCTAAATTCAATGTTGACTTTAGTACAGCGATTTAATCCAATGTTGATTTGATCTTTCTAATCTAGGGTTTCTAATTGAATAATGATAGATGTTAAACTAGGTACTGAAAAGTGATGCTTAATATCTGAAATACTAGATTAGACTTAATTGAAAGAATATCTAGAAATAGAATTCTTCATTAAGAGTACTTGAGATTAAGCACTGAGTTCATTGGGTTGGATTTGATTTTTGATCTAGGAAAATAGTTTAAAAGTTGGAATCAACACATCAATTACTTCGAAAAAATTAATTGATAAAAGTGGGTTAATGTACTTGGGTCAGTATTTTATTTCATAAGGATGACATGATTTCTTTGTTGGGATGAACTCCTAGAATATTGGCTTAAATTCTGTTAATCGTGTATCGATATTTCCTTAACAAATAAACTTTCGTACCCAATTGCTTAGCAAATTTAGAAGGTATAAATTTTCTATTTTGACCTAGTCCTTGTGGATCGACACTTGATTGCTGCAACTACACCCGTATACTTGTGAATCCCTATCAGACAGGAAATCGTTCCCTCCTCAGATGCAACCAATCCTAATCACCAGGTTCAAAAGTCACCAACTTGCGCCCCTTGTTGGCTTGCTTGGTATAGACCTTTTTCCTCTACTCAATGTGTTGTCTTGCCTTCTTATGTAACTCCTTGACCATCTCAGCTTTCCTCTTGCCATCTATACTAGACAACTTATACAAGGGGAAAGACACCAAATCCAAAACAGTTAAAGGATTAAAACCATAGACAAGTTCAAAAAGTGAATAACCTGTAGTGGAACGCACACATCTATTATATGCAAACTCAATAAATGGCAAACAATCACCCCAAGTTTTCAAAATTTTACCAACTACAACACGTAACAAGGTACCTAAGGTTCCATTAACAACCTCAATCTGTCCATCTATCTGTAGATGGTAAGTAGTAGAATAAAGCAATATAGTACCCAACTTTCCCCCACAAAACACGCCAAAAATGGCTAAAAAATTTAACATCTCTATCCCAAATAATAGACTTAGGAATACAATGCAATCTAACAATATACCTAAAGAATAAATCAGCAACATGCATAGCATCATCGATCTTATGGCATGCAATGAAATGCGCCATCTTATTAAATTAATCAACAACAACAAAGATGCTATCATACCCCTTCTTTGGTTGAGGTATTCCTAAAACAAAATCCATAGAAATATCAACCCAAGGTTCAATAGGTACAAGTAAAGGGTACACAATCTATAGGGTTTAACAGTAGATTTTGTCTGTCTACATTCAATACATTTGGCACATACACGCTCAGCATCCCTATGTATACTAGGCTAATAGAAATGTTTATGTGAAATATCTAGTGTCTGAGTAATGCCAAAATGGCCCATCAATCCACCACTATGGGCCTCGTGTATAAATAAAGCACGCAATGAACAGTTAGGCATATACAATTGGCTACCCCTAAATAAATAGCCCTCATACTTATAGAATTTCTGAAAGGAAGCATACTCACAAGCATTATACACAACAGCAAAATCATCATCAGAAGCATACATATTAAGTTGCTCAAACCCTAACAGTTTAGAAGTACGAGTAGAAACTAAGGAATACCTCTTAGATAGGGCATCGGCTACCACATTTTCCTTTCCTTTCTTGTACTGTAAGACATAGGGGAATGTCTCCAAAAACTCCCCCCAAGTGGCATGTCTCTTGCTCAGCTTGCCCTGTCCCTTCAAATGTTTTAAGGACTTATGATCCATCCTAATTACAAACTCTCTGGGATGGAGGTATTGTTGCCACACCTCCAATGCTCTCACAACAACATATAACTCCTTGTCATAGGTCGGGTAGTTGAGTTGTGCACCACTTAACTTCTCACTGAAATATGCTACTGGTTTGTTTTCTTGCAAAAACACAACACCTATACCAATCCCAGAAGCATCACATTCAACTTCAAAAGCCTTATCAAAATTAGGGAAAGACAAAATAGGAGCAGAACATAAATTTTCCTTCAACGGTGCAAATGCATGCTCTTGTTCCTTACCCCATGCAAACCCTTTATCCTTCTTGACTATGTCAGTCAAAGAAGCAGCAATGGTAAAGAAATCTTTCATAAACCTCCTATAAAAACTGGCAAGCCCAAGAAAACTTCTCACCTCACTCACACTTATAGGTGTTGGCCACCCTCGAATAGCCTTCACCTTCGTACCATCAACCTCAACCTCTTGAGAACTGATCACAAACCCCGAGATTACTAGCCTATCAATGCAAAATGTACACTTCTTAAGGTTCACATACAATTTCTCATGTCTCAACACATCCAAGACACACTTCACATGTACGAGATGCTCATCAAGATTAGTGCTATATATCAAGATGTCATCAAAATAAATAACCACAAATTTGCTAAGAAATGCACGCAAAACATGATTCATTAACCTCATAAAAGTGCTGGGTGCATTAGTTAAATCAAATGGCATAACTAACCACTCATACAACCTATATTAGTTTCGAAAGCAGTTTTCCATTCATCTTCGGTTTTATTCTAATCTGGTGCTATCCACTTTTTAAGTCAATTTTGTAAAGATACATGCACCATGTGATTCATTAAGCATATTATCTAACCTAAGGATAGGGTGGCAATACTTTACAGTGATTTTGTTAATAGCTCTACAGTCCACACACATCCTCCAGGTTTCATCTTTCTTAGGCACTAGCAATACACACATCTCATACGGACTCAAGCTCTCCCTCACACATCCCTTATTTAGTAACTCATCCACCTGCTTTTGCTTTTGAAGTTCCTTTGTCTCCTCAAAATTACTCTTAGAAGCTGGGCGGTTTGAAATTTGAGCTACCGGCACAAAATTAATCTGGTGCTTAATGCCTCTCAAGGGTGGTAGTTCTTTAGACATCTCCTCAGGAAAGATATCTGAATAGTCCTGCAAAAGAGAAGTAAAAACACTAGGCAAAGCATTAAGAAGGTTAGTGTCAGAAACTAAACACTCTCTGTATCTCACCACTACTTGTGCTCTCTTCTCTCCAATTACTCTCCTCAAGTCTTTTCCCTTAACAAACAAGCTCACTTTTCACTCTTTCTTTTCTTTCTTCTTTCTCTTTCTAAGCTCTTCTTTCCTGCACATCCCACTTTCTTTTCCTCGCTTGTACAGTCACTCACTATTGGGCCAAACTCAATTTTCTTTTGGGCCTCTTTTCTATCTTTACATTTTTCGTTCTCACTACTTGAACCCTCCTCACTTTTACTTGCTTTGATCTGGTCCAGGTACAATTCATGAGGTGATAAAGATAGTAGAATGAAATTCCTACCTTTAAACTTAAAGGAGTACCTATTAGTATACCCATCATGTGCTACCCTCCTGTCAAACTGCCAAGGTCTCCCAAGTCACATATGACCAGCCTCCATTGGTACCACATCACACAACAGCTCATTCTCATATCTCCTTACTAAAAATGACACTATAACCTTCTTAGTCACCTTCACACCAGAACTATTATTGAACCACTGTAAATTGTATGGCTCCAGATTTTTCCTATATGTCAAGCCCAATTTTTGTACCATAGTCCAACTAGCTGCATTAGTATAACTACCCCCATCAATGATCAAATTGCATTCTTTCCCACCAGCTTATCACCACGTATGGAAAAGATTCTCTCTACGATCTACAACCTCATATATGGCCCAAGTACTCAGTACCCTCCTAACTACTAATGCTTCCCCTTTAATAACTCTTTCAAAGCAACTATCATCCTTAAAATAATTATCAACAATTTAAAATCATTATCAACAATAAGCTCAGATTCACTACCACTATCCTCTAAATCAATCATCCCATTATCCCTCATAATCATGACTTTCTTATTTGGACATTGAGATGCAATATGGCCAATACCCAAACGCCTAAAACATTTAATGCTAGAATGCTTACTAGAAGAAGCTTGGGTGTTAGGTGTACCTTTCGGGTCAAACCCTACATTCGTCCTTTTGGGTGTATCCTTGAAGTCCAATCCCTTGTCTTTCGACTTCTCCTCTCTCTTGCGCCATTTTTAACTCATGATTGGCTAAAATTCGCCCCACTCCTTGCTGCTACTTTAACTTTAATTTGTTTCTCCACCTTCATGGCCATGTTCACCATATCCTCAATCTCTAAGTAGTGCTGCAACTTCACAACATTGGCTATCTCCCTATTGAGTCCACTGAAAAATCTGGCCATTGTAGCCTCTGGGTCCTCCTCTATGTTAATTCGGATTATAACCACCCCAATCTCTTTGTGATAGTCCTTCACTGATTTAGACCCCTGAGTGAGTCTTTGGAGCTTCTGGTGCATCTCCCTGTAATAGTAAGAAGGCACAAATTGCTTCCTCATGCATGCCTTCCTATCGTCTCAAGTATGGCATCTCTCCATTTCTCCTCTTGGATTTCACCAACTGATTTGACTATATTAGTGCATAATCGATAAATTCAACAGTGGCTAGTTTTACCATTTTATCTTTAGAAAATTTGTGGCACTCAAAAACCAAGTCCACCTTCCTTTCCCTCTCTAGGTAAGGATCTACATCATTCCTTCCCTTGAAGGCTGGAATCTGCATCTTGATGGATTTAAGGTCTCCATCTCTCTTGTTAAATGGCTCAACTCTTTGAGCTCTCTTAAGTCTGCGTACCTCAAACTCCTCTTCCTCAAAATCCTCCTCCTCTGGCTCATACTGAGGTGGTGGTTGCTACTGGCGTACACTGCACACCTCCCCTGAGGTTCCTCGCGTCTACCTTGTCTGAGCTCATCCATCTGTCCCCTAATCTCAGTTAAGGCTAGATTGAACCTCTCAAATTGTTGCTGCATGGCTCTCAAAGTAAATGCGATATTTGCATGTCCCCCTTGGTTATCATCATTACTACCTCCTTGTGACATTGTAGATAAAATGATATACCTGCAAAACAAGGTTAGTAATAAACAACCTCACACACTCCCTCACTTGTTTCACTCAAATGATGTCACTCCCCTTGTGTTTAAGTCACGACAATGACTCTCTCAAATAAGCTCACACATTTTTGCCTTTTACCACTCAATCCCTTCTGAAATTCAAATCACCACTCAGAAGTAATTCTCAACTGATCAAAAGAATCAAAATGTTTGAACCAACTAGCAAGTACGAGTATGATAAAACAAAAAAAGAAATTTTTTTAGTGTTTCTATACTTTTTTTCAAATTTTTCAGTTTTTTTGGATTTCTTTTTTCGAACTTATTTTAGAATTTTAAAGATTTTTTGGACTTTTTTCAATTTTTTTGAACTTTTTTGGGACTTTTTAAGGTTTTTTTTAATATAGGTTGAAAGTTTCAACTAGTGTTTGGAGTATCGTACTGTACCGACCGAAAAATGGTACGGTAAATGTTACTTTGGTACTAGCCGTAAATACCGACCAGTACCGATGTTTTCTTTGGGTACCAGTCGGTACCCAAAATACAGGCAAATACCGGCCTATACCGTAAATTTGGGAATGTTGGATGACCTTTTTGCAAATTTAAAATTTTTTACCCTAAATTGCCCTGACCCCGACTGCTCTCACTCTCTCGCAGTCTCCCTCGACTCTCAACTCTCTCTCACACTCACTCTCACCGTCTTCTTGCCTCTCATTGTTGTGCTCCTCTCACCACCGCCGCCGCTTCCTGTCTTCTCCGGTTGTCCCCTTCGGTCCTCCTTAATTTCTGTATCACTCTCCTCCTTCCCTCATCCTCCTCGGAGTCGCGATCTAGGTTTGTATTTGGTGTCCCCCGAAGATCCACCGCACCACTGCACCACAGCAATGCGTCGTCACTAGCGCAACTTCAACACACCACACCACTACACCCTCGACGCATATATGAAACTGGACAATCCGAAAACCCGAACCAATAACGCAAAGACCCGATGGTTTCAAAATTTTTTAGGGTCTATTCTTTGTTGTTTGTTGTTTTTGAAATATTGTTGGTAAATTACAAATTTTTTTGTGTTGGATTGGATTTGGATTTTGTTGATGAATTTGGGAGTTGGCTGTCAGTAGGTGGATGATGAATTTGCTACTCATCTCATGGTTTTAAATTTATGATTTGTGAATTGGTTTTGTTTTGGAATGAAATTGCTCACGATATTGGATATTGGATATTGGATTTGTGTGTATGTGAATTGGTTTGAATTTGATTTTGGAATGAAATTGTTGAATATCGTGAGCAGTGAGCTATTGATTTGGGTTTTGTTATTTTGTTTTGATATGAAAATTAGAATTGGAATTGTAAAATAGGGTAGGGTGGTGTGATGTATGTAACTATGTATTATGCATGGCTAATTATTAAAATTGACAGTTGATAATCAACATTTAAATTAAATGTAAAATTAATAATCAAATGTGAAATTGATAATCAAATGTAAAATTGATAATCAAATGTGCAATTGTAAAATTGATAATCAAATTTTGTAAAATTGTAAAAACTTAAATCATTAATTGACACATTCTTAATATTTATGAAATGGTCGTTTATTTTTAATATTTGGTATTGAATTTAGGTAACTAATTGGTTGAGTATAAAATTATGCAATTAGAAATTAATAATAATTTGGTTGTAGTTAATGATAGTATTTACCTATTTAGGTATTAGTTTTGGATAAATAATTAATTAAGTATAAAATATGTTAAACTTTAATTATTTGGTAATATATATGTGTAGTGTAGGGTATTCGGTTGTAGTTAATGATAGTATTTACCTATTTCGGTATTAGTTTTGGATAAATAATTAATTGAGTATAAAATATGTTAAACTTTAATTATTTGGTAATATATATGTGTAGTGTAGGGTATCACCAATATTTATAATTGGTAATGTGTGAAAGTATAAAGAGGTGATGTAATAAATGTGTCCGAAAAGAACTTTTTGTTGTCAAATTGTGAATATGTTGTAGACTTGTAAATTTCAATCATTTATACTTACACTTATTAATGTCAATTAAAAATTATAAAAGCAACATATATATTTAAGAACAAAATATGAAATGGTGTATATAATATTATGGTTTGTTATAAATGAAAAGAAGATTCAAAGATTTAAATAAGAAATTTTTTTTCCAAAGAAGTTATATCCTACAACTTGATCTCATGTTATGAATATATCTTTCAACTTGATGATCATGTTATGAATATATGTGTATGAACAATTGTATAAGATATGTCATGCATTATTTGCCAATTATGTAAATCATATCATACCCTTCAACTTAATCCTCATTTTTCAAACTTTGAATTTAAATTGTTGGAAATGGGATCAGAAATTGTTTGAAATTGTTGGAAATTCAATTAGAATTATGAATGGAAATGGAAATGAAATTATGATTGTTTTGTGATTTTGGAATTAGAAATGGAAAGGAAATTATGATTGTTTTGTGATTGTTGGAATTGGAAATGGAAGGAAATGAAAATGGAATTATGATTGTTGGAATTGGAAATTAAAGGAAAAGGAAATGGAAATGGAATTATAATTGTTTTGTGATTGTTGGAATTGAAAATAGTTGTAAATGGAAGGAAATGGAAATAGAATTATGATTATTTTGTGATTGTTATAATTGGGAATTGTTGTAAATGGAAATGAAATTATGCTTTTTTTGTGATTGTTGGAATTAGAAATTGTTGTAAATGGAAGGAAATGGAAATAAAATTATGATTGTTTTGTGATTGTTAGAATTGGAAATTGTTGTAAATGAAAATAGAATTATGATTGTTTTGTGATTGTTGGAATCGAAAATTGTTGGAAATTGTTGTAAATGGAAATGGAATTATGAATGTTTTATGATTGTTGGAATTTGGAAATTGTTACAATTGTTAGAAATGGAAATGAAATTATGCATGTTTTGTGATTGTTGAAATTAGAAATTATTGTAAATGGAAGGAAATGGAAATAAAATTATGAATTTTTTGTGATTGTTAGAATTGAAAATTATTGTAAATGAAAATAAAATTATGATTGTTGGAATTAGAAATTGTTGTAAACGGAAATGAAATTATGAATGTTTTGTAATTGTTAGAATTGGAAATTGTTAGAATTGTTAGAAATGGAAATGAAATTATGCATGTTTTGTGATTGTTGGAATTAGAAATTGTTGGAAATGGAAATGGACATGAAATTATAAATGTTTTGTGATTGTTGGAATTGGAAATGAGTTATATTATATAAGATGGATATGTATATTGTGTACTAAAATTATATGTTATTTATTTTTATGTGTACAGATAAATGGAAGAAAGTTCAAGTACTCCCAATCAACCTACTTTAGGAAGATATAGTGATCCAACGTGGGCTCATGCTAGTATGGTTCTCAGTATGAAGAACCATAACATTTGCTTGTTTTGTAACAAGCATTTGAAAGGTGGAGAAATCACTCGATTAAAAAAGTATTTAGCTGGGGTTAAAGGAGATGTAGAAGCATGTAAAAAAGTAAGTCATGATGTGAAGTGGTAGATGAAAACATTGCTTGATGAACATCAATTTGAGAGAGATAGAAGGGAAATACTGAATTTTGAAATTAGAAATGGAAGTTTATTTTCTAGTTTCCGTGGTGATTATGGAAATTTTGAAGGTGAAGTGGTAATGGTAGTGGTGGTACTGGTATTGGTATTGGTAGTGTTCCATCTCAATCTCATGAAGAATCTGATGTGAGGAAGAGAAGAAGGAAGGTGACTAGTTTCTTCGCACCGTGAACAACTCCTAGAGTCTAACCTTCAATTCGTAGTGCAATGCAATCAACAGATGTGGCTCACAATGTCGATATGGCAGTAGCTAGATGGTGGTATGATACAAGTCTGTCATTCAATGCTTCTCAGTCTTATTATTATCAACCTATGATGGATGCAATAGCCTCTTATAGTCCAAGATACAAAAGGTCATCGATTGATGACTTAAGAGGTAAACTTTTGAGTTGTGCTATTTCTAAAGTTAGAAATTATTTGGCTGAAAGAAGAGTGAATTGGGATACTTATGTATGTTCAATTATGTGTGATGGTTGGACAAATAGGAGACAAGAGCGTATTACAAATTTTTTGGTTTATTCTTCAAATGGCTATATGTTTTTGAAATCTATTGACGCATCTAGCCTTATTAGAAATACTGAGACTTTATTTGGGATATTTGATGAAGTTGTGAATGAAGTAGGCCGGATAATATTGTTCAGTTTATTACTGACAATGATTCTGCTTATAAAACGGCAGGAAAAAGATTGCAGAATACCTATAATTCATTTTTTTGACTCTTTGTATTGCACATTGCATTGACTTAATGCTAGACAATATAGGGGATCCTAGGTATTTTCCTATTATTGATGACACTATGCAGAAGGCTAAAAAGGTGACAAAGTTCATTTATAATTGTGCATGGGATTTGAATTTGATGAGAAGGGAATTTACCAATAGTAGGAATTTGTGTTGCCCTGCTGTGACAAGATTTGCAACAAATTTCTTATCACTTTAGTCTTTTGTTTTGATGAAGAAGGAGTTAAGGCAAATGTTACATGTGATAAGTGGGTTGCATCTCAGCATGCTAGGTCTAATATTGGTGTGGAGGTTTGTAATATTATACTGTAAGATAGAGAATTTTGGTCGCAATGTCAATTTGTTATCCGAATTTGTAAGCCTTTGGTGAAAGTGCTTTGCTTGGCTGATAATGAAGAAAAGCCTACAATGAGTTATATTTTTGATTCCATAGAGAGAGCGACGGAAGCAATCAAGGTCAATCTAAAAAATATGCCTTTTTTATACACACCATATCTCTCAATCATTAATGAGAGAAGGGAAAGACAAATTTCTTCTCCATTGTTTGCAGCTGGGGCATTTTTGAATCTTAATGTGTATTTTCAACTAGATCTTACAAAGTAAGCTGAAGTTAATAGAGGAATGCTTTTAACATTTACAACAATTGTTAGACTTGACGTGATGCAAGATCTTTTAAGCTCACAAATGGAGCTTTACAAGTTGTCTTATAGGAATTTAGGAATACCGATTGCTATTCGACAAAGTGGAAAACTTTCTCCAGGTACTAGTTATTTCCTATTTCTTATTTGTTGAAAATTAATTGTCATTTTATTTTGTTTATAACACTACTTTTGTTATCTTATAACTTGCAGTATCTTGGTGGGATCGATTAAGAATTGGTGTTCCAAAATTGAAAAGGTTTGCGATTCGAATTTTAAGTCAATGTGTAAGTGCAACAGGTTGTGAACGAAACTAGAGCACATTTGAATTTATTCACTCAAAAAAAGGAATAGATTGGAGCATAAGAGGTTGAATAACTTGGTTTTTATTCGTTACAATTTAAAGCTTCGGGAAAGGTATGTTATTTTCATTATTTTCATTATTAATTAAGATATAATTTCTTATAATTTTCTAATAATTAAATTTAATTATTTACTAAGAGTCTTAATAGCACAAGTAATTCAATTGATCCAATTGTCATTGATAATATTGATCTTTTGGCGGATTGAGTTTCTAAAGAACCCAATTTGATTGATGTGAATGATTTAGATTTGGAAGATAATCTTGGATGGGAAAGCATTGACATGTCATTTGGTTTATTAAATTTGAATGATAATGATGATGAAGCTCCTCTTAATGATAAGGATTTTGTACCAAATGATTACTGGGGTCAGTGCAGTTCTTGCGGGTATCCTCCCATTGACGATTGAATTTCAGGTTTTTGGTTTTCCTCTTCTTTTAATTTTATTTGTAGTTGATGTTTATATAAAATTTTATGTATGGAATGTAACTGTAATGTTTTTGTTTCAGGTTTAACTTCTACTTGATTGTTTCTTCGTCATCAACTCTTTTTGTAAATTGTTTAAGGATATTTATTGTTCTTTTTATTGGATGTTTTGAATCTTTTGATGTAATATTATTTATTAAAACGATGAAATTGTATTATTGTAAAATTTTAAATACGTTGTATTATTCTTAATTTTATATTTGTATGATGATGATTGTCTTTGTTTATATTAATTGTGGTTATTATTTATACGTGAAATATTTAAAAATTATTGTTATTTCATATTAATTATTATTATTATTTATTATTATGATTTTTGAAAACATGATTGATGTAAACAGTAAACTAATAAAGTATATAGTACAACTGTACAATACCAATGGACTATTATGCAAGTTTTAAAAATTTTGGAGATTATTTTATAAATTTAAAAAATTACTCGAAATGGTATCCGGTACTGATCGATATCGGTACAATACCGTAGTAGAACTCAATCTGGTATCGAGTCCAGTATGGTATTCATAACATTGGTTTCAACAAAGAAACCAAGAAGAATAATTGAAAATCCTAGCCAAAATAAGAACAAGAAGAAAGATTGAAACCCTAGGCCGAAAGTTAATTCACACCTGAATTTAGATAAATGAATCAATTTGGGTGATGATTCAGGTAGCTCTCCTCCAATAGGTTTGGTGCACTCCATCCTCTCTACAAATTGGCCAACATGCGCATAAAGAGCCTCCTTGAGTCTCTCGGTCCTAACTCTATACATAGGTGCAGCTGGAATGATAAGCTTGCCCCTGTCACACACGCCATCTCCATCATGATCCTTACTCCTACTCACATCATTATCCCTATAGATGAAGAATCTGTAAGTGTCTGTTTGAACTTTTCCCTTAAATAACTTCTCCTATAATCATGATGTATCCAAAAGTAGATTTCTTATCTTCTATATAGCCCATATAAATGGAGCCACTAAAACTAAACACTTTAAGAGTGTCAGTAGGTCAATATGTCAATATAAGATTCTTGATACCTCAAAGATATATCAAGACTTTCATATATGCTTTCTAATGGCTTTGTCTAAGATCGCTCAAGTATCTACCAAGGACATTAACTACAAATGTAATATCAACATGTGTACATACTTGAGTACACATTAGGCTGCCAGTAATAAAAAGTATATGAGTTGTTTTCATTTGATCTCTCTCAATATCATTATAAGGACATTGAGCCTTCAAGAACTTGTCATCCTTTACAAATAGATTCTTTATAGAGGAATAAGAATGTATATTAAACCTCTTGAAGTTATGATAAATGTAGGCACTTTGGGATAATATAAGAACACCAATGGCTTTAACATAAAGAATTTGTATACCTAAAGCATCTGATGCTACATCAAGATCTTTCATACTAAAATGACTAAATAATAGTTATTTTGTCTGAATTACTATATCAATTTTATGAGCAGTGAGAAAGATTTCATCAACCTATAAAACTAAATATATATATTTGCTCCAATTGCACTTATGTATACATATTGATTAACAATATTTTACTTGAAGTCATTAATGGTGATAATTTCATCAAACTTCAAATACCATTATCTTAAAGCTTGTTTTAACCTAGAAGCTTAAAATCATATTTTCTTTCTCAACAACCTCAAAACCAAAACGTTAAACCATGTAGACGTCTTCAATTAAGCCTTCATTTAATAAAGTCGTTCACACATCCATTTGATGAAGTTCTATGTCAAAATGAGTCATAATTACCATAATGATTCATGAAGAATCCTTATTGAAAACATAAGAGTAGTTCTCTTTATAGTCAATCCTTCTTAAGTACTAACTTACTTTATACCTCTTTACTTGATCTTTGGCATCATATTTGGTCTTGACTACCTATTCTCATCCAATGGGCCTACAACCTTTTAGTAACTCTACTAAGCTCCTTATTTCATTTTATGATATAAAGTTCATCTTATCATTAATAATATCCATCCAAAACTTTGGATTAAGGACAAAAGATGACTTTATTATAAGTAATTGGATATAAGGTGTCACCAATGTCATATTCATACTGTTATAATTATACAATATAGCTATCAAAGATTACAGGTCCACAAATTCTTTTTGATCTTAATAAATGGACATCTTCCATAATTAGATTTAGATCCTTTGTGATACTTATTCAATAGGTTCATCATAAATGGCCACTGGATATGGGTCAATCATAAGGCCAACTGTTGGAGTAAAAGCAATGTGCACTTAGAAAATGACTAGGCACTCTCTGAACATAATTGTTATAGGCCATTAGGTTCTACATCATCCTCAAAATAGATAGTTTAAGTTGATTTAATTAATCTGGTAGTATGTGATAGACATCTAACTCGAAGCCTATTGATACCACATAATAACTAATAAAGCAGTCACTAAAGGTCTTAAGATTAAATTTATTAGATTGTAAATTGTGGTGTCTCACTTCTACTTTACTACCTAATTTGAGTATTTTTTTTATTTACAATCACAGCTTATGAGGAGTCTTAGGAAAAAATTTACTAGGCATTTGATTCAAAACATAAGCTTTTTATCACTAGCAGAAGTCTCCACAATGTGATCAATAAAAGAGTCATCTCTCAAGTCTAAATATAATTTAATGGTTATTGAATTTATCACAAGAGAGCCAAAATGTTGTTTGTAATTAGTCTCTACTTAAGCCTTAAAATGAAATAAAAATTGAGAATTGATTAACATTGAAGAAAAATCCATAAGAAGCAACATTAATTTGTATGTAAAATAAGATCACACTATTCACTCTTTCTTCAACTTCCTTAAATGATCCACAAAAGTGATCATTGAATGCTAGAGTCCATCGAATATAAAAAAATGACTTATTCATAAGTAAGAGTAATACGTTAAATATCACAACTAAATACATTAATTAATTATTAATACAATAGTATATTATGTTAGCTCATAATATTCAATGGATTCTTTTCACCAATCTAAGCATCCTACCTAATAATAAACTCATTGATAGGATAATTTCATTGCCTAAATAGATCTTAGTAGAAAAATTGATAAATATTAAGAGAAAATAATATTAACAAAACGTTTAAACTCTTAGACTTTGAGAGATAAGTCCATAAACATATAATATTTAATTAAGTACATAATATGATAATAAAATCAACATAACATAATGATGCATTAAACAAATGATAACTAATTAACTCTAACGCATAAAAATTCATCCAAAATATAGTAATGCTATCTTGTAAATAGATAAAATATTCATTCTAAACAAAATATGCCAAGGCACCTTTATCAGAATAATTTCATCAACAAATTTTTCTTTTTAGCAGCAAAACTCCTAAATATACAAACAAGGACAAAGTTGTAAATTTACTAGTAGGGGCATAATTATAAATATTTAGTAGTATCAAAATCATAAATAGTTATTATGATATAACTATAAATATTCATTAATTATGTAATTATAAATACACATAAATGGCATAATTATAAAGTTCAACAATGATAGAATTGTAAGCATTCATCTTAAACTGCCAAATATCCCGTAGGCAACCTATGGCTTGACTTAATGATATCTCACTGTTAGAAAAGTAGTTTCCCACAATCTTATAGGGTTTTATTCCTCTTCTAAAAGTTAAGTGATCCATGGTTACAATTTGGAAAACAAATCACCTAAAAAGAAAATTGAAAAACAAAAACTATTTAGCCACGGTAGAGGTTTAGACAAATCTAGATTTAAGCCATTTTTGTTTCACAGTCTTGTTCAAAACATTGCAAGTTTCTATGCCCTTAAATATAGTTTATCCATTACCATCAAGAGTTTTAAAAAAATGACTGTGAAGATTTGACGATAAGAACATGAAAATTAGGGGAAAAAAAGAAAAAGGAACCATAACTTCAAAACTTATAAAAGTGACTTTGATATCAATTGTTGGAATTTAGGCAATCAATGATAATATTAAATTAACAAAATCAATATAGCTCAACCAATCAAATAAGGGTCCACAACTTTGAAGTATATATAAGTGCTGCAATTAGAAGAATACCTTATAAAGTTGTTGAAAATTGATTGAAAGTCATAATTGCCTAATATATTATTGCAAGATAAGAATAGATAAGATTAAGAAAAAAATAACTAGGGTTCTTTGAATCTTATGACCATTATCTTCTATATATAACCACACAATACTTAACTTAATGACTTGCCATAGTACATTAGGACTACATCAATTAAGTTGAAGTACATTTTGTTATGGGCTATAAATCTAATGGCTATGATTGGGAATATTGGTATAATAGATCTAAGAACTCATAGTATGATTAGTAATATAAAGTTCATCACATAAATGAATCAAATGTCACATAGATATACTTAACATATTAATAATTATTAAATTATACTAATCCATATTAATTAATTTAATATATTTAGCATAATTAGGTTTGTCGTTGACAGAAAGGTTTATGGAGCTGAAATTGATGACTTAAGAAAATGAACGTCTAAAGGTGTGCACCATGCTCTCTATTGCACCTTTATGTCTCTTATTCGTTTGATAATTGCATATTTTACGTACTGAGTAGTTTAAAGTATTAATGAACTAGATACCATTAAGCAGTTTAAGCTAATTCGGACATAATCTTTACTTGAAGCAGAATTTTCTAACATGAGAAAAGCTTCAACTTAAACTTTAGGAAAGAAAAAAAGATTAACAAATTTTTTTCTATAAATGTTTTCATATCTTGGGCTAAACTGAAGAACATGAGTGATTGGCCTCTAAATCATATTAGTGGTAAAGGTATAAACTCCATATGTAAGTTATGTTCCTATTAAAGTATGAGAAGTTCCAACTTATGTTTTGATTATAACAAAGTATAATTATTAGTAACGAGCTTTGAAGCTATAAACTCAAAAAGATAATTTATGAAGTTGGTAAAGAGAAGTTAAAGTTTACAACCATCAAAGTGAAAATTAAGTCAAGAAAAAAGAACATCAAGGAACATCAAGGTTGTTTTTATATTTTTTTAATGTTAATTGTAATATCATTTAGTCATTTTGATGATCTTAAAGCCTTACCATGCATGAATGTTTTATCTTACTTCATTACATAAGTCTTCCATTCATTAAGAGATGTTAAAGCTCTTAATTTTAAGGGAAAATCATCTTAATCGTTCAAATACTCTTTAAAAAATAATTTGGGAAGTGTTTGAATCATAATTATGTTAAAATAATTGTACTAAAGCATTTAAAATTATTGAAATCATGTTTTTTAGGGGATTAATTGACCTACATAGGTTAACGGTTAACAAATATAGGTTACAGTTATCAAAATTGATGTCTAAGAGTTTGTAGTAACATTGATATATATTAGTCGATCAATGTACTTAGTGGTCGGTCAATATCTAAACCACTAGTGAACTTATGCATTCAATGCATATTGGTTGAATAATAAGTTATACCAATCGACTAGTGCTCTATAACTAATAATTATAACGACTAGTTTTTGGCTCCAATGGATAGTAGGGCCAAAATACTATTAGTACATGTATTCTCGTTAATTCTTGCTTTAAAAAGCATTTGAATATCTTTTACACACTGTTTATTTGGCATTTAAGCATCATTGTCTTATATGTATATGAATTGTAAACTTTTATTAGGGCAATATATTATTATACTTGGGAGGCTTTCAAGTGGGTTTAAGGTTCTTCTTCACCATAAAAGAAGATTATAAAGGGGTTCCTTTTTGTCGAGAAAAGATTTTATAAACGTTGTTCTTCGCCTTGAAAGAAAAATTATAGCAAAACCCTAATAAGAATCTTGAGAGTAGATATATGCAAGGT
Organism: Erythroxylum reticulatum; assembly: GCA_025504915.1. NCBI lineage: Eukaryota > Viridiplantae > Streptophyta > Magnoliopsida > Malpighiales > Erythroxylaceae > Erythroxylum > Erythroxylum reticulatum. Next base: position 24,434,380 of record JANSVA010000009.1, on the reverse strand, counting down.
TTGTTTGCTGAACTACTATAAATTGATTTGCATTCTCTTTTTCTTATCATTTTATGGTTCAATTGTTTGAAGATTCATGTTAAGCAATTTCTACATTCTTATTTATATTACTTGTTACTAATTAAGTATATTGATTAGAAAATTTGATTAAATTTTAAAAGCACTCAATTCAACTCCTCCCCTTTTGAATGCCATTAGGGACTAATAATTGCTATAAAGAATTTGTCTTCAGTGATCTAGCTTTCCCATATGAAAGAAGGAACTGCACCTTCTAAGAAGATCTTTAAACATTGAATGATAATAGTAAGTAATGGAATTAAATTACTTTCATGACTCTAGGATGATTTCCTATCACTTCTTCATCTTTCATTTGGTACATATGTCTAACAAAGAAAATAATTGGTATTTAACAGTGAATTATCAGTTTATGCCCTTAACTAATTAATTGGTTACAATTTAATATATGACATCATTATGTTAAACAATAAAGAAACTCTTTATATTTGTATTTTTTGTTAATTGTATTTGATGCTTAATAATAAAATCCCTAAAATTAAATTATAATGAGATCATAATTATGATATTCAATTTGCATTTATGATTTATTTCTAAATTATTCCTGATTATAGTTTTATTAAGACAAGATATTTATGGAGCCATAAAACTAGCACACTATATTTCTTTATTATAAAGAAATTAATTAATCTCATAAATTAAATATTGGAGATACTTAAATAAATACGTGTATACTTATTAAAGAATAAGTTTATTGAATTGGCTCAATTATGAGGATCCTAAATAAAACATTTCTTGTGACTTTATAGATTTTCTTATTATAATGGTTGTATAATTAATCCTTACACTTGAGGTTACTAATGTATCTCACATTAGAAGTACTATGTTCTTTTTTTCTATTTATGACTTGTTCTATTTAGGATAATTTACTCGATAATACTTAGATATAGTATAAACCAATGGAGATAGTTAATTAATTCAATAAAAGATTCTTCATTCAAAAGTAGTTAAGGAGACTGTTACATAATTCTTAATTAGTAATAATTTAAGGAATTTTTGACCAAAGTGAATCAACATTTTAAGAAGATGTTTTTAAATTATAAATCACTTACTAATTAGTAACAATATACAAGATTGGAGTTTAATAGAGTAGATACTAAATTTGTACTCTATATCTAATTAGAATAATGAATGAGAAAACGATTCAAGTTATACTTTATACCATACATGGAAAGGTAAGTTAAACTACTTTCATATTCCTAGAATTTGTGGTCATAATATATTGCTAGATGTCAATCTTAATATATGATGATAAATTATTTAATTAAAAATTAAAGATAAATTAAAAGAAGATCTAATTTATCTACATTTATAATCATTGTCAATATATTATAAGCCTAATAGGCCTATATAAAGAATAATAGTTAAAGAAACAAAAATTATTCTAAATTAAGTTAAACTTGATTTTGAAGCTTAGGAAATTTCAAAGATCAAATATTATATATTTGATTTTATTAAAATTAATTATAATAATGATTAAGTTAATTTTTAGTTATAATTATAATTTAATTGTAATTGGAAAGAAACCCTAGTCTTTTTCTATAATTAGGAAAAAGACATCAAGGATTAAACACGCAAATCTTTTCCCCTCTTGTATAAGGTTTTTTTCCTTCTCATTGTATAACATTAGAAACTGGACACATGAACAGTTTTTGATTGACAGTTTTAGAAAGAAAAGTTTTATAAGATTTTGAATCACATATATTTCAATCTTTTTTATTTTTGATTCATATGTTCAAGTTATTAAATTAAAGAGATTCTTTAATAAATTAAATTTTTTTTGATGCACCTGTGATTTGATCACAATTGATTTTCTTATGGTAGTATTAGAGCCTCTTTTAATTATTTAGCTTGAGTCTATTACTTGATACTTTTATTTAATTTCTCGAAGCTTAACAAGTTCAAGTTTATGAAAAGTTGTGTTTTATAAAACAAGTGATACACGCTTCCCTTGTTTTGAAGTTTCTTGAAAACTTTGGCTATAATTTCCCTTTTGTGTTATTGCTTTTGTGAAAATATCATGTATGCTCCTATAGTTGTGTTTTTGGAAAAACTAGTTTCAATATTGCCTTTCATTTTTTTCTTTAGAAAAACATATCTCATACTCTTCTAACAACTAGAAAAATAGAGAATGTTTGATTTTTTTTCTTGGGTGTTGTGTTTTGAATCTTGTCATTATTGAACTATTCACTAGCAATTGTGCATGCTACTATTACATGAGGGGCAATGTTGGAACACCACTTAAGTTATAAAGTCTTAAGGCATTGAAGGGTATAAAAGGGGAGGGAGAAAAGAAAATTTGTCGTCTTGCATTTTAGAAGAAGCTAGATGTGTGGATGAGAAAAGAGAGAAGAGAGAGAAGACGAAAAAGAAGAGAGAGAAGAGAAAAGAAGGGAGATCATCTAGGTTTCAATTTTCCTTAGTCTTCAAGAGGGATTTTGAGGTTGTGCAAAAAGGGAAAAAGGTAGAAGAAGCCAAGAGCTTTCTTTTGAACTAAACATCTCTTCATTTGGTGAAGATTTAAGGTAAGAGAATTTTTCATGCTTTGGATTTTGAAAGGGTTTTGGTTCAAAGATATTAGAAAATGCATGGGTATAAGTATTCTAGGATCAATTTCATGCATCAGTTTCTTTAGGTTTTCCAATTGGAGTTCATTTTTGAATGGGGATTCTTGCTAATGTTGAAGGGAGGCAAGAGGAGCAAGATGAGAGTCATCTTTGAGCAAGTTTTCAAGCAAGGAGACTAAGGTGGGTTACATTTTTATGATTGAATAATAAGCCATCAATGTTTCTTTCAAGCAAATGAATTAAATGTTTTCAACTACTTGTAAATGTGCATTTATTGTTCTTTAAATGCTTTGAGAAAGTGCTACATGTTGTGTGCATGAATTTTATGGATGAACTATGAAACAAAAATGGAAATGATTTTGAAAGGATACCAAGCATATGAAATCAAGTTTTCAAAAATGTGCCAATTGGGCAAACTATTTTTCATTCACGAATTACATGTTATATGGGTTTGGTGTAGTCCATTCAAGAATGTCACATGCACGTTGACCAAGTTAAAGGCTTTTTCCGTCTGCCTGTTAGTGGCACAGAGTTCTTTTATGAACTCCCTCAAGTTTACGACTACACAAGACCATTATGTGGAATTGTGTAGTTCGTCATGTTTATGGATCTGTCCAAACCATTATGATGTGCTTATGTGTTTACATGTTCAATTGTGTTGGCCAGTTTGATGATGCATGAATTAAGTTGCATATGAATTGTTGATAAATTGAGATTTGGGAAAATATATGTATCTTGACTCAATATGAGTTTTAAAATCGTTTTTACTTACTATCGATTATAAAACTTTTACCTACGAGCTTTAAGCTCACCCCCATTCCTTCCTATCTACAGGCGATGAACAAGATATCGAGTGATCGAGTCGAGAGTCAAGGCATCACTCCAATTCACATATTTTGTTCTTTTGAAGTTATATCATGTAAAACAAGGCTTTAGTCGCATTTTGAAGAATTATTGTTCTTATAAAGTTGGTATTTTGGGATTATGATGTAAGGTGGCTCAAAATGCCCACTAAAGCGTTATAAAAACTTTTTTCTTTTGATGTTAATGAAGTGTGAATGGAGCATGGATGATGTGAGTTGAAATTAGATATGCATGAAGAAGCAATCAATTTGAGTTGATGATTGTAAAACATAAATCGTTGATATATATATACATATGTATGCATAAGCGAGATTTTATAGAAAGGAAGATAGAAATTATAACTAATCAGATGTAGTTAAAGGTTATGGGACAAATGAGTTGAGATTTGAGAGTTTAATGAAATTAGTTTGGTGCTGAGAACATTTCAAGTTTGCATAGTGCAAAATTTCAAGTCTTCTATAAAGGAAACAATTCGTGTTCTGAATTTAGGGTAAAATCTGGATTAATCTAGGATGAATTTGACAAGTTGTCTTCATGGAAGTTGTAGCTTGTCTTTCTAGCGTTCCAACATTATAAAGTATGAAATTTTTGGATATTAGAGTCAAAAGTTATAGTCTTTAAAGTGGAGATGCTTAGGAGTATAGGATGTATTGTCTGGTGATGATGTATCATTTGATTGGGGACATAACAGAGTAGAAAGACATTGCATTATTATGGATTCTCACTAAAGAGAATTTTACAAATCCTCTCACGAAACTATTATCATAAGTGACATATGGATGGATATGGTATTAAATACATAGATAATTGACTTTCATGTAAGCGAGGATTGTTAATTTATGCCTTTGTTGTCAATCGATTGATTGCAATTTAATGTATGATATTATTATTTTAATCAATAAAGGTACTTTCTATCTTTATATATTTTTGTCGATTATGTTTTGATACTACTTATGATCTATTATATTTAGAATAGTTTAGTCCATAGCATTTGGATATATGAAAATAGTTGGCTAAGTCAATAAAAAATTCATCGCTCTAAAATAATAAGAGAGAATATTTCATTGTTCTTTATTGGTAATGATTTAAGGAATTCTTTAGCTATAGTGAATTGAGATTTGAAAATTTTATTTTTTAAATATCAATTATTAATCAATTGCTAGTTATTAAGAATGAATACAATTGGATTTAAATAAAGTAGGTAGTAATTTCATACTTTTTATCTAATTAGAATATTAAATATCGAAAGGATTAAAATTATATGTTATAACCATGCATGAATAGTTTGATTCAAACTATTTTGACCTTCATTATATTTAAGTAGTCATGATATGTTACTAGACGTTAGTCTTGATATATGATTATGCATAAAATAAAATGTAATTTATCTATTCTAATTATGAATTAGAATTAGAATTTATAATAATTGCTAATAAATTATGAATTTTATATATCACATACAAAGAATAATTAAGGAGGAAATTTTGATTTAAATTAAATTGGACTTAATTTTAAATTTTAATAAAATCTATGGATTAAATACAATATATTTAATTTTATTAATATTAAATGGTAATTAAAATTAAGTTAGGACTCATCTATAATTAGTAATTTAATTTTAATTAGATAGAAACTTCTTTTTTTTTTAAAATAAGGAAAAAGATACTAGAGAGTTTGTACTCTTTATCTTTTCTTCTCTAACATAGAATTCTCTTTTTTGTACTGTCAATATCATTAGAAGATGGACACGTGAACATTTCATAATTGACAATTTTAGAAAGAAAATTTTTTGCAAGATTCTAAATAAGGTATGTTTCAACCCTTTTATTAAGACAAAAAGAACGAATTAACCCCCTAACGTTTCATAAAAAGTCTAAGTTAGTCTATAATATTAGTTATGATATGACGTTGCATCTTTAACATTTTTTAAATAGTATTGGTAGCATCTTAAATCTTAACATAGCTAAGTTTTTCGAAGGTTTTAGTATATGAGTCACCAATATAGCCTATATGATGTTAGAATGCAATTTAGATACACCAAATGCCGATGTGATCTTTAAAATAATTTTTTTAAATATCGATTAAAAGTGTTAGTTTTATTTAACATTTCAAAAAAGTTTAAATACGTCTTTACTGTATTTTTATTAACAATTTTATACCTTATTTAGGGTGGATTGAGTATTATTTTTGTAATATTAGTGAGTAAAGTGATACAAGGGAAAATAGTAGGAACTTAACTGGATCTTTTATAAAATGTTGAGATGCAAATCACACTTTTTTTTAATTTGTAATTCAAAATTTTAAATTAATTAATTAAAGAGATCGTTCAAAAATTACAAAATATTTATTGTGCTTGATTACAATTTATCGATTACGGTTGATATTCCTACATAAAAATTGATAAACAAAGCACGACCAGTGCGTAATTTTATAGTGAAGCACTTCAATTTGTCTAGAAATGGCAAGTTTGTGGAGCCAATGATCACAGAGTACTTGCAGTATCTTAATAGTTTTATTAATGCACTTCCAACTTCATCATGTCATAAAAATCATGTTACATTGTGACTTTGTTTAGTAACTGACTTATCAATTATTTTTTAACAAATTAAGAGGTATTGAACTATTTGATTATGTTAAACAGCAGATAATCTTATTTAGTAATCAGCAGATAAAGTTGGTGATTTAAACCTAATTTGCTGTCTTTGAAAATGTTCCTATGAAAAACATTTTGCTCTAACGGCTAAGAAATTAAGGGAAAAATAATTGTGCCCAAATTTATTACAAATTACTCAAGCTGTTATCTTTTATTATTATTTTCTTTTCATTTGGATTGTTATAATTTATATTTGGATGTATTATTATTTATGAATTTTTTGGTTGATTTATGATCATGATTTTATTTAAACATTCCTTTACTTTTTCCTGATATAGTTAAACAATTAAAAAACATATTTGATTGTCTAGAAATTTACCTTAATAATAATTTATTAGTTCAACAAAATATAAAAAATTAAGCATTATTACAACCAAGTTATCAAAATAGATAAGATAGTGATAAATAAGTTAATTAAAAAAATAAACTTCAACTTGATTAATATGGAGAAAAAATTATTATTATTATTATTCACTTACTTACTTACTACTCCTGTTACTATTATATGTTTTATGTTTTTATTATAGTTATAAATATAATTTTTATGAAATTAAATATCTAAAATTTAAATTTTTATGAGAATATTCAAAAAAATAATAAGATATAATACTCATGCCCTTAATAAATCCTTTCTCTAAAATCATGCTCTCATAAATTATTTTATATATAAACAGTTAATTTTATTAAACATTTTTAAATAAACAGTTGATGTTATTTACTGATCAAATTAACTGATATAATTTACTGTCAATTAATTACTGATAAAATTAATTAACAGTTAATATAATTTATTGAACAAAAATTAAAATTACTTTGTAATACACGTTAAAGTCGCAACCTTTTGTACACATGGGCCTACAGCCCGAATTTATCTCATACGGCCACACGTTATCTCATACGGCCACACGTTATCTGTACGAGTTTGGGTAAGCTATTTTTAATTTAAACTTTGGAATATTTTTTATTGAAATTTAAATATGTTCAAATTAAAATTTACCTTTCGATATTGGTCTGGATCGAGCGCCTTTACAACAAAGAAGGGAACTTACTAGGCTTGCCGGGCTTCACAAATTACAAGTGTATGCTTCATGCGTACCCACCACCTCTATACTGATTAACAAAATATAGTATGCTGAGAAGGTCCAAGTAGTTACAGCAGTTGGACCTCTAACAATAAGCCACGTCATCCGAACACGTCACCTAGAAGTCTATTTCGAAAGACCACCGATGGCCATGCTGACTACCAGAAACATACCTAAAACTCTCCTCAATGCTGCTCCCACTTTGTCTTTGTGTTTTTGGACGGCAGCAGTAACGACGCTAATTAGTGGCTTTCATTGATAGCCTGATATTTACTTTTTAATTTTGACATTTCTTTTAAGATAGAGAAAGCTATTTTTTATTAGTACTTTTTGGCTATAAGAAAGGTGATGAAAATTTCGGGATGGCGGAAGCGCTTGCTTTTCGGTAGTACTTATTATTTGTTTGTAATAATATGTTACAAGTAGGTTCAATTTTTACTGATAGTCAGCTCCTTATTCATGCTTTGAAATTTAACTCTTTGAATTTTTCTTATTTTGATTTTATAATTACAGATTGTAAGGATATTTTATATATTAAGGGCAATATTTTTGTCCCTTAATTAAGCATTCAGATAATAGAAGAACCATTCTCTTACTCAAGCGTCTGTTCGCTATAATAGCTTTCAAGTGTAGGTTGATACGCCTTACTTTATCTTAGATCATTATTATTCGACATAATAGCTATTCTCTTATTTGAAAAAAAAGAAAAGAAACCAGATTTCGCCACGTCAGCAAGTTAATGGTGCAGTCCATGGTAACTGCTGCAGATCTCCACACTCTAGCATCCATCTGTACACGAAAAATCCGAACTCTGGCATCCATTTGTAAACTATTAGATTGAGAAGACAAGAGAAAACGAGAGACTCAAAGAAAATGGAGAAGTACCAACAGATCTGGGTCTTCCTCGGAGCTTTGGCTTTGTTAGCGGTATCTGCGTTGGCCGACGTCGTCGTCTTGACGGAAGAAAATTTCGAGAAAGAGGTCGGTCAAGACAGAGGAGCTCTCGTCGAGTTCTATGCTCCTTGGTAAAGTTTTGAGGCCATCATTTATGATCTCTTGTTTCAATCAAATAATTGTAGTTTATCTCTTCTAAATTTTGATTAAGAAGTCATTAATTTATAAATTTGCTTTTGGATTGTATTAATTTTGACTTCCTAGTCTATGATCAATATGACGGGTAATAAGTTTTCTATTTTTTGCTTTAGTGATCTTTAGCTACTATTTATGCGACGATTTTTTGTTTAAGCGTTGTTTTAGAATGTTCTGGAGTTAGTTTAGTTTCGTTGTGGCAGGTGTGGACACTGTAAGAAGCTCGCGCCCGAGTACGAGAATCTTGGGGCTAGCTTTAAGAAGGCAAAGTCAGTCTTGATCGGAAAGGTTAATTTTATGTTCTAGTATAAACTTAATTGCTTTCAAGTGTTCTGATGTTGCTCTTAGTGTTTGGTTAATTGTGAAATTTATGCCTGGTCTTGTGCAATTACTACTGTAGGATGAATCTGGAGTCCAAGTAGAAAATTATTGCATCTGGTCTTTGTTAGTGGTATAGCATCCGTTTTACTCTGTCTTCAGTCTATGTTATTTAGGTGGATTGTGATGAGCACAAGACTTTATGCAGCAAGTATGGAGTTTCTGGTTACCCAACAATCCAGTGGTTCCCTAAGGGATCTTTGGAACCCAAAAAGTGAGGATAATTAAAAGCTTGCAGTCAGTAGAACTTGGAATATACCTAAAGTGCGTTTTTCTTTTCACTTGAATGATTCTTTACTTGTTTATGTGGTATCAATAGTTATGAAGGACCACGTACAGCAGAATCCCTTGCTGAGTTTGTGAATAATGAAGGAGGTAATTGTCTTCCTCATTCACTCTCATCCATACGCTATCTTAGTTAAAAAGTAAAAATTCCAACATCAATAAAATTTTGTTGAATTGTGTTTATTGGATGTGGAAATTGGGATGCAATTTGACTAACATATGATAAGAAGTTTAGTATACTGTTGTTATTATCTTGGGTGTTGCCTTCCTACGGTAGTATTAGTGAAATTAAATTCGGCTCTACTGACTTGTGTTTCATGAAGTCTCTGTCCCTTTCATTTGGTATGTGTGATGATAGATAATTGCAGTCTGTTGTCTTTTAATGATTCTTATGATCATGGCCAGGTGTATCTCTTCAAAACTTGATCACAGCTAGTAAATTTCTGTTGTCATAACTTTCTTTTTGCACATTTACAGATTCTTATCACATCAATCTTTTATCATTTGTAATCATGACATGTTCCTAATCTGTTATGTTTGGTTATAGGGACCAACGTGAAGATTGCTGCTATCCCATCCAACGTTGTTGTATTAACTGCTGAAAATTTTGATGAGATTGTCTTGGATAAAACCAAAGATGTTCTGGTTGAGTTTTATGCCCCTTGGTAAGCATTTTTGTCCCATAGCCATAGGTCATCTTTTTGTGGTTATTTTTTATCTGGAGTTCTTATGTTGCTTAGGAAATGGTAAATAATCTGTTTATAGAGTTCCCTTTTATATTTTGATATCATGTTTGTACTTATTCCTTTGGTGGCGTTTCCAGGTGTGGCCATTGCAAAAATCTTGCTCCTGTAAGGCTATTTCATTCTTCCTTGTTCATCTACATGAACTTTCTGACTTCTGGAAGCCTGCTTGCTTGAATATTTCTGAATAAATGATCTTTGCACCTCCCTTTTTCTTCTCTTGGCAGACTTATGAAAAGGTAGCTACTGCATTTAAATTGGAGGAAGATGTAGTGATTGCCAATTTGGAGGCTGACAAATATAGGGATGTAGCCGAAAAGTAAGTCACACTTGTCAGCACCATCTACAAAGATGGAACAAGTTTTTGACACTAGTAGTTGATTAAACAATGTTAGTGTCTCTCTGTGTGCAGGTTTGGAGTAAGTGGCTTCCCAACATTGAAATTCTTTCCCAAAAACAACAAAGCTGGTGAGGATTATGATGGTGGGAGAGACTTAGAAGACTTTGTGATTTTCATCAATGAGAAGTGTGGAACCAGTCGTGATGGGAAAGGACAACTTACTCCGAAAGTAAGTCTTACATCGAACGCATTGAGGACCTTTGATTTCTATGTCCTTAAATGTTTGTTTACTCCTGTTGTTTGATAGGCCGGTCTGGTCAATAATTTGGATGCTTTGGCCAAAGAGTTGGTTTATGCCAGCAAAGAGGAAAAGAAAGCAGTCTTAGCCAAACTAGAAGAGGAAGTTCAGAAACTCGACAGTTCATCATCTAGGTAATTTGGTTTAAAATTTTGGATAATTACTTCTATTATTTGTTGATCCCCATGATCAAATTCTTTCGAAACATGCATGAATGATCATGTATCTTTAACTTTACATTTCAGCAGTTCTTGTCTGATTTCATTTGAACTTGTGACAGGTATGGAAAGATCTACCTGAAAGCTGCTAAGAATAGTATGGAGAAAGGTGCTGATTATGCTAAGAATGAAATTAATCGCCTTAATCGTATGCTTGAGAAGGTAAGAATAATGGATTGATGAGTCTTAAGACTGAAATGAATTTCTTGATATACGGCTGAAGATTTTCCTTCGACGACTTTGCTGTTTGCTTATGGTAGCCCTTGGAATGAAAGCATGGTTAACTCATGTGGTCTTCAGTATTTTACTTTTTCATCTTATTGTATGTAAATCTTCTTCTTGTACTGTTTCTGCTGCAGTCAATCAGCCCAGCAAAGGTAGATGAGTTCATCTTGAAGAAGAATATCTTGTCCGCATTTGCTTGATCAGATCGATTTGACGGTACTAGTTATCAAACTACCTTGAAGATATAATTATTGTCCAGTTTTATGAGGATCAACTTTTCCCACCTTAGGAGTTGGATGTTTATTTCAGATTAATTGAGAGAGCCAAGAGTATCTTCTAACGTTGGAAACGTCATTCCTTGATCTGAATCTGGGCATCTGCTGCAGAAACAAATTGTTTTGAGAAATCTTGACCTGGCTGGTGAATGGCTGCTGTTCTCCATTTGCCTTTAGTTTTTCATGCACGGTTACGGAAACTTTAGTATTTGTTTTGAGCCATGATTTTGACGAAGCTAGTGTCTAATGAAGTGAATGATGTCGGCTATTCTTAGATATTAAATGCATACTCTCAGATGGCTTTACTTTAAGAATGACACTGGCGATTTTTCGAACTTCTTATTCCTCAATCCCGAGCACTAATTTGTAGGGGGGTGCTAAGCTTAAAGATTAGCAATTGTTGAGATTTTGTCATATTCTCTTTTTCTTGAAGAAACATGTAATCCGTTCACTGATTGGTATCGTTAAAATTTTCTCGATAATTTTGTATATTGGAAATAATTTGGAACTAAGCCATTTTTCCCTTTCTTTGAAAAGTTGGATGGAGATTCTTTATACCGATTCAATAACTATGGTACTATGCGAAACGATTATTCTCATTAATTTGAAATTTCTCAAAACGACACATCTACTTTTATCATAGGATTAGGGGCTAAAAGTGCCGGCGTACTCTTAACACTATTTATGTCAAAAACAGCGTAACCTCAAACTCTTTCAACGTCAACAGATCGACTGGTGTAAGGTTAGTGGTAGGAGGGAGAGACACTTAGCTTCGTTCCAGTCAATAGAAAATAAAAGAGGGAACAAAAAGATGGCACAACTCCAAACGCTCCGAAACAGTAAGGAGAGATCAGCACGCACTGGACAACGAGGGTCACTCAGCCAACCGCGTTCGTATACGGGAGTGGCATGAAGAACTGCCGGGGGAACTGTGAAGAGGAGGAAATGGAGTGGCCAGAGGAAGCACTGATCAAACTTGAAGAAGGGGATTTAACACTAATTAATGGGAATTTTGGAGCAGCCATAGAATTATCTACATCCTTTCGTGATCGATTGGATAGGCGGTGGGAGCGAGCAGTTGTCATGAAACTCCTTGGGAGGAAAATCGGCTACATGCTATGTAACCGATTAAGGAGTATGTGGAAATTGACCGAGCCTATGAAAGTAATGGATTTGGACTTCGATGTTTTCCTGATTAATTTTATGGAAGAAGAGGATTTCTTGAATGCCTTAACAAAGGGTCCATGGTAATTCTCGGCCATGCTTTAACGGTGCAACGCTGGCATCCGAAGTTTCGACCTTCTCAGGGCACGGCCTCTCGTGTTATAGTGTGGGTACGTCTTTTGGAACTTCCAGTTTCCAGATACCACCCTTTCATTTTGTCAACGTTGGTTAATTTGGTGGGTCAGACGGTTAAGATTGACGACGCTATGCAACACTCTCAGCGGGGAAAATTCGCAAGTGGCAGTGGACGTTGATGTAAGTGCTCCTCTGTGATCCAGAGTTGAGTTGGATGGGGAAGAAATCAAAATAGCATATAAAAGGCTGCCTCAGATATGTTTTCCATATGGTGTAGTGGGTTATAGCTCAGTATCCTGCCCTATAAAATTGACTGAAACACTTGCAACCAATCCTACTGGTAGTGGTCAACAACAATTAGCCACGATCAATGCACAACAGGTAGCGGACCAAAAAGATGTATACGGTCCATGGAATCTAGGTTCAAAGGACTACCAGACGAACTACATTTAGGGAGAAATATCAGAGCAAGGCTTCCAAATAGGCAACTAAGTAGGGGGACACAAGCGGTTCACGATTTTCGGCTTTATCTGAAATGGAGACTCTGAGGCCTTGGACTGATCGGCCATTTAGTTGGACTATTAGCGCCACCACTACTGGAACCAAGACATTAGATTTGGAGAAGATGATAGAGGAAGCGGGTCAAGATGTCCGGGGCAAGGATTAGACAGGGCAAAGCCCACATAGTCATCCTGGGCTTGTCGATAAGGGCAAAAGCATAATGAAGGCTGGATTGAGGATCAGGCTCCACCAAGATCCTCATCTATGGGGACATGCGAAGCCAACGTCAGGAAATAATATTCAAACTACCAGCCATTGCGCAGGGAATCACTCTCTGGTTACGATCTCTTCTCATAAGCAGGTGGTTATTAATGATGACTCTTTTGAACTTTGTGTTGACGAAAACATGGAGTGCGGCAAAGCGATGGATGAGATGGAGGAGGTACCGGGTAGCGCTGGTATCAACCAGGTCCACTGCTTTGCCAAAACACCCCCAGACCCCAATCTTACTGGGGAGGGTGGACACGATCAAGAATTATCTTCAGACATTCAAATGGACGTGTTCCCTCAAACACAAGATCTTCCCACCTCAAGGGGTCCAATCGTTGGTGAACTGGGTCTGGCAGATTAACGAGGTTGTTATTCATTGCTTTTGGTTTATAATTATGTCGATTTTGGTATGGAATTGACAGGGGTTGGGGGTAAGAACTTCAAGCCCATTTTACAGAATTTATTAAGGATTCATAAGCCTTGTATGGTGGTTTTAGTTGAATTCAGGATTAGTGGCCAAAGAGCTGATGGGGTAATTCATAGTCTAGGATTACCATATTCATCTCACGTAAAAGCAAATGGCTTTTTGGGGGAAATTTGGCTCCTTTGGACGATGGAAACAGAAGTTACGATTTTACTAGCCCACAGACAATTTGAGCACACTAAGATTAAAGTGTATGATTCATCCTTTTATTTCACAGCAGTGTATGCCTCTCCCCAATACCATTTACAAAGGTATTGGTGGTCATTCTTAAAGAAAATTGCCCGTGAGACCAATGCCGCATGGATTTTGGGAGGTGATTTTAATGCCAAGTTAGAGTCTAGTGAGAAGCGTGGGGGTCAAGAACACTTCCGATTATTAATCAGGGCTTTAAGGATTGTGCGCACACTTGCAGATTGTATGATTTGGGGTTTAGTGGCTCGCGATTTACATAGAGAAGGGGATCGATTATGGCTAGGTTAGATAGATTTCTGTGTAATAATACATGGCAGGAAGCTTACTCTCACAAATCCGTCATTCATCTTCCATACCTTGGGTCGGATCACCGACTTATTCTTGCCAAGTTTCATGAACCATTAGCAGGTTTGCTTTATACTCGCCAGTTTGGATTTCTATCTTCCTAGCTAGCTCACGAGGAATTTTCTGATATTGTCAAGGAATCCTGGTGTCCGAATTTAGCTGAATGGACTAGTTCCATGGGTAGTTTTACATCCAAATTTACGGAATGGAACCAGATAACGCTTGGTAATATCTTCCACCGAAAGAACAGACTACTAGCTCAACTGATAGGTATTCAAAGAGTGTTGGAGGATCGGGACTCGAATTCTCTTGTGGCCTTAGAGGAAGAAAGATTGCGAAGGGAGTACTAGCAAACATTGTGTGTGGAAGAACTCTGTTGGCCACTAGAAATCTCGATGCCAATGGATCTCCTACGGAGATTGAATTACTAAGTTCTATCATCATGTTACTATATCCAAAACAAGGAAAATGTGAGTGAGATTTCTTAAAAACAATCAAGGTGAATTGGTGACCTCCCACAAGGCATTACTGACTTTAGCCAGAGAATTCTTTTGTTACCTTATACTCAGAGGAGGGAATTGAGACACGGACACTCCCTATTCAGGGAAAATTTTCGAGGCTATCTGAAGAAACTTTCCACATCTTGAATGGCCCAGAAATTGTAGAGGAAGTCAAGATAGCCTTGTTTGATATGAACCCAAACAAAGCTCCTTGTAACATCCCGTTACCTATATTAAGGCTAGAATAGTAAATTATGAGAAATTTATGTGAAATTAGGAAAAAGCACGTCATGCATAAGTTAATTGTGACATACACATTTATTTTGCACATTCATATGATTGTATATGTATTCATTGGCATATTCGGGTAAATTGGTTTATAAATCAAAATTTTGGATTAAATTGGAGTGTATTAAATGTGATTTGGCAATGTTTGTATATTCCGGATATTTTGGAATTTTTGGTGAATTGTTGAGTTGAAATTTTATTTGGTGATAATAGTTATTATTTCGAAATTTTTGGTAAATTTTAGAAATTTTAAAAAAAATAATTTGGGGTATTTTGGACCAATTATGGTGTGACACGTGGCAACATATGCATTTGACAAATGGCTTGTATATGTGATGAAATGTGGCAATAATACATATGTGGCAAATGGCAAATTGCTAATATTACAAATGGTGAATCAGTGGAGACAAATAACACACGTGAGGGACATGCAATGAACCCACGTATTATTATTATTTAGTTAGGAAGAAATCATCGTAGCTTTTGTTCTTCACTAAAACACTCAACACTGCAATTCTCTTCTCTGTTCTTCATCACCGAATAACAACTTATTATACTTTTGTGTTGTTGATTTCCCTTTCATTGCTGGAGGAATTGTTAACTCAAGTAAGTGATTTTAATGTTGTTTCCACTGTGTAAATGAATATGTGTATGAGAGGTTGGAGAAGTGTAGTTTCGGTACTGAATGAACTAAATGAAACATTTGTAAAAATATGGATATGTTGTTTTTGCATGTTTGTGGAACAATATGCCATAAAGTAGTGTTGAGGTGAATTTCGAGCTAGTAGAATCTTTAAACTGTGTTTAGGAAGAGTGCAAAAAGTCAGAAAAAAATGAAACAAGTGTAGTAAGCATGAAAACGCAGTAGAGCGAGAGAGGGAATATATGAGATTTCGGATTTATGGTTGTTGAAGTGTAAATGTGATTCTAACTTATTTAGAGAGTGATTTGAAGTTAGAAATGCATGATTAAAAAGTTAGAAGGGTTGTGTTTAGTCTAGAGAAAATGGAAGAAAAAAAAGAAAGAAATAAGAAGAGGAGAAGTGCAGTCCGGTGATCTGGGTTTGGTGAAGAAGATGAAGTTGGCGTTATAGAGAGAGAAAAGGTGATGGGTTATTTGTGTGGGTTAAAAACTGGAGTTTTTCATTGAACAACCCTTAGTCTTTTGCCTATAACTTTTTCATCCGAACTCTAAATAACTTGAATCTTAGACCAATGGATTCATAAGACATTTTTCTTTCTCTCCATAAAAATTTAGAGTTATCTGAATTGATTTGAAAGTGATTGATAGGATGAAACTGTGGAAGTCTGCTGGAATGTTATAAACTGGAAATTTTCATGATCATGCTTCGGTTTTCTAATTATAACTTGAGTTTTAGATTTCTTAATGAGTTAATTTTTGATTCATATTAAACTAGAGACATAATTATACAACTTTTGTGAAGAAGTCAAATTTTAATTCTGTCTCTATGATGTTCAAAGTTGGCATGGAACAAAGTTTTAACTTAGGTTGTAGCACTACCAGAGACAGAAATCATATCATGTGGTTATTAAATAAACTGTATTGATTTGGTCTGAATTAGGCTGAGTTGTCTTCACCAAAATTTTAGCTTATTCTCTTAGCTTGAAATGGGTATAAATTTTGTAATTTTTGGATATCTGAGCTGAAAGATATGAGTTATAAAATTAGAGGGAATGATCATGTACTAGCCCAAAGTTCAAATGTGCACATTCTGTGGTTTTTGAGCATAACTCATTGAATACTAAATCAAATTGGATGATCTTAGAGCCGTGAGAAACTTAAGATACAGTAGAACAACTTTCCATAAGAAAGTGTTACCTAATTCTGTCTTTTACCCTATCAGATTAATTATGCAAAGTTGACCAGAAATCATGTGAGTAGAAAATCTGAAGTGGTCAATTAAGATATGATATTGATTTCACATTGTTTTATTTTAGCCCAAATTATAAGAACCAACTGATATTAATGAGGGCTTGATATTTGATTGATTTGATGATGAAAATTACAATAAGATACCCGGAATTGTCATTGAACAATGTATTGTGCATATTTTACTTATTTAAGTACATGTGCATAAAGGAATATGTTTTCAATTGTGCAAAATGTGATATTTGTGAATGTATTGTGTATATTATAGAGGAGCACATCGAATGCCAGTCAGGCATTGTCGAACCATCCAGGCAATAGCTTCTTGGAACGTACTGTAAGTCAACCTAGATGATTTCCTAAGATTGATTTGATTTGAATTTGATTTGATTTGTTAAACTTCCACTATTACTGAGCTGTTTGTGAGTTGTTTCCGGATTCCGAACCTGAGGTCCAAGGAGTTTAATAGTTGGACATGTATTGAGAGTGTATTGATTTGAATGAATTTGATGTTTGATACTCAAGAATGTTGAATGTCGAACTTAGGTCGAATGACCATGAAATCTTGTTTGAGCATTTGTATAAGATTGTGATATATGAGATATTCAGAAATTGTTGTATTTCATAAAATGCATGCTCAGATAAAAGCGTTATAGTTTGAGTTTCCAGTATGAAGCGCTTTCACGTAGAGCTTTGCTACGTGATTTCTGATTTTACACGTTAAGCTATGCTCCGTGATTCTGTTTGACTGAGCCCTATAGGTCGGTATTTGTATAAGTTTATGATAGGCACTCGGTCACAACAATAAGAAAGAATACGAGTCTCATGCATATGACATTATAAGACTGAAATTTATTGAATGATTTGCTAAATTGATGTGATTTATTTGCTATGCTTAGCAATGCGAATTGTGTGATCTTATAATATACCATGTTGTGCGAACATCTGGAATATGTTTATAATAAGGACCCTTTGGATTTTGTAATGGCTCAGAGGTTTGTTAGCTGGCTCTAGGAGTGTTGTGTCTTATATTTTGTTGTTTTTGTTAGAACCTGTATGAGGTTATGTAAATATTTGTCTAAAGTAAATAGTGTAAATTTTGTGGATTAATGCAATGAATGGTTTTAAAATTTGTTGACTTTTAAATGATGTTAGTTGATGCCAT
Source organism: Erythroxylum reticulatum (assembly GCA_025504915.1). Taxonomy (NCBI): domain Eukaryota; kingdom Viridiplantae; phylum Streptophyta; class Magnoliopsida; order Malpighiales; family Erythroxylaceae; genus Erythroxylum; species Erythroxylum reticulatum. The sequence continues at coordinate 24,416,357 of JANSVA010000009.1, read as the reverse complement.
GTGTAAGTTGGAATTGTTTTGCTCTAACTTATCATTATCATAGGTTATGTTCCTAAAAGTTTGGGTATGTACCCAATGGTAATGGGATGTTGCACTCCTAGTGTTGATGGATTTACTACCTTGTTTTATCAGTGACAATGGGATACCGTGGGGCCAGCAGTGATAGAATTTGTGCAACGAGTCTTTCAGCATGAAGTTTGTGACCCAAGTCTTAACCAAACCATTCTAGCTTTGATTCCAAAGGTGCCTTCCTCGAACTCTATTCGATAGTTCAAGTTGATTAGCCTCTATTTAGTAGTGTATAAGATCATAACTAAAATAGTGGTGAATCGGTTGAAACCTTTCTTGAATGGATTAATGGCTCCTACACAATGTAGCTTTGTGCCTGGTAGATTGATAACTGATAATATCATTATAGTGCAAGAGGTGATTCATTCAATGGAATTTAAGAAACGGAAGAAGGGGTTTCTAGCTATTAAGGTTGATTTAGAGAAGGCTTATGATAGACTCCGATGGGAATTTATTCAAGATACTCTCTAGGACGTTGGCTTCCCGGTATATTTAATACAGCTCTTAATGAAATGTACATCCTCAGTTTCTATGCGGGTTAATTGGAATGGTGAATTGTCGGATGTATTTATCCCTTCTCGTGGTATTTAATAAGGGGACCCCCTTTTCCTTTACATTTTTGTCGTATGTATGGAGCATTTAGGACACTTAATTCAGTATGTAGTAGAGTAGGAGAGATGGCGACCTATCACTCTGAGCAGGGGAGGTCCTTTGCTCTCTCATTTATTCTTTGCTGATGATCTTATTCTTTTTTCAAAAGCAACGGAGGACTAAGTCCATCTTCTCAAGGACATGTTGGAGCGTTTTTATTCCGCTTCAGGGCAAAGAGTGAGTGCTGATAAAACTCGCTACTTCTTCTCCAAGAATGTTAATGAGTGAAAGCTCGATCCCTAAGCAACATGTTGGGATTTCATCAAACTAATAACCTTGCCAAGTATTTGGGAGTTCCTTTAATCCATGAACGAACTACAAGGCGGACAAATCAATATCTAGTGGACAATTTTCAGCAAATATTATCTGGGTGGAGTGCACAGCATCTATCCTTAACAAGTCGCACCACTTTAGTTCAATCAGTACTGGCAGCCCTTCCGGTCTACACTATGCAAACAATTAGATTACCATGGTTATTATGTGACAATCTAGAGAAAATAATCAAAGACTTCTTATGGGGGTCATCTCATAATCAAAAGAAGGTGAATCTAGTAAAGTGGGACACTCTTTGTAAGCCTAAGAGCATGGGAGGACTCAGTCTAAGGAAAATCCGATCGCATAATGACGCTCTTCTCACAAAGCTAGGATAGATTGTGCTTACAAATGATTCGACCCTTTAGGTGCAAGTCCTCCATTCCAAATATAAGTTTGAAAATGAGGCCCCTCCTGCTTGGATAACCACAACAGGTAGCTCCTCAACCTAGAAAGGGATAGCTGCCTCGTGGATTCATGTAACAAATGGTATGCAGTGGGTAGTTCGAAATGGTTTAATGGTGCATTTTTTGTTAGATGACTAGGTAGGGGATTGGGGCCCATTAGTACAGCATGCCATAGACGAAATACCTGATATGTTTATACAGTTAAAAGTTCATAGTTTTGCGGATGATTGTGGCAACTGGAGGTGGGAGTGTTTCCAACAATGGCTCCCCTCTTCGGTGTGCTTGACGATAGCCAATATTCTACCCCCCAGGATGGAACTTGGTAGAGATCAAGTAAGATGGAAAGCTGCTTCTGATGGTATTTTTACCACAGCTTCGGCTTATAAGCTTGTCGAAGGTTTGGGTCGTAGGCATACCGGTGGGTTGTGGGATTTTGTTTGGAGATGGTCGGGTCCTCAACGAATTAGATCCTTTTATGGTTGCTAGGGCAGACCGCCTACTCACTAATCAACAACGCGTTCTCCGTCATCTAGCTACTGATGGAGCATGCAACTGTTGTGGTATGGAGGAATCCTCCATACATACGATTCGAGACTGTAGACGAGTAAGGGATATATAAGCTGCCTTTCCCTCAAATGCTCTCCAAGGGGACTTCTTCCAGCTCGATAGCCGTGATTGGATGCAAAGGCATCTACGACGTCATAACAAAGTCTATGGATGCGATTGGGCCTTTATATTTGGAACAACATGCTGGCTTGTATAGATGTCGCGCAATAAATATCTATTTGAAGAACAATTTTTATGGCCAACTAATGGTCTTGACCTCATCAGAGAGTATGTTGGTCAATTTATGGCAACTAGCAAGGTGTAACTCTGTGCGTTAAATCCAACTACTATGCATTCTAAACCAACTACTGGGTGGTCTTTTCCATGTGAAGGGTGGGTGAAGCTTAACATTGATGGCTCTTCTAAGAGAGTTGGGCATCAAGCTGCTACTGCTGGGTTATAAGGGATCGTATTGGGGCTTGGTTAGGGGGTTTTGTCCATAATATCAGCTCTTGTCCCCCTTAAGGCAGAGCTATAAGGCATTTACTTGGGCCTTCTCTTGGCCTAGAACTTAGGATTTCGGCGTGTGGAATTAAATTTGGATTATTTAATTGTCATCAACATATTATCAGACTCGATAGGGAGGAGCAAAATGCCTTGCTCCTTGATTCAGGCTATCATGTGACTACTGGAGCGTGATTGGGTAGTGAAGTTGCGACATGTATATTGCAAAGGGAATCAATATACAGACTGGTTGGCTAAATCTACCATCCCCCAGCAGGTTGGGATTATGTTCCTTTCGGCGGCTCCGTTTGGCTGTTTTGCCCTACTACTTTAAGATATCATTGACGCCTTGGATCATAGACATAGTGTGCAACTGTGTAACTAGGATATTTATCCATTGTGTGCTAAAAAAAATAGGAACAATAAGTTGCAAAAACGACGTACGGAATTTTCGTTTTGATTTAGCAAACCCTAGATACCTGGAAAAGTACCTCTAATAAAAACTTCAGCCATTGTTCAGCTCCCTCAATGATATGTGTGTGATAGTAAATATCGAGTTTTTTCATTGAAATGGGAAAAGCGTGAGTCTTTGAGCCTCAAAGGTATAGAAACAGTATAAAGCTTGGTTGGTCTATAGGTTACCAGTAGTGGGACGTTGTGAATTGCTTCAGCTATGATTGGATTGTTCTCTAGAAGAGTACTGCTGCTACATTCTGTCTCTAATGAAAATACTGGTCTTCTGCAACTTTTCCGCTACTCTGCGACGAAAGATTCAATTCTTCCTTTACTAGATGCTCTGAAACAAGAAAGACAAGAAGCAAACAACCCATTTACATAGGTTGCTACCTCTATCTTCAAGAAAGTCCTACTTAGAACCCCAAAACGACGAGACTTGGTCCTTTCTCTTCTGAGGGACTACGGATTTAATGACAACCCAAATATGTAAAATTGTCAGGTATTATCCTAAACTTCTTGTTACCGATTTTAAGTATCTGCTTCCCAAATTTCAATTCTTTATGTCTCTTGGAGCTTCAAAAGCCGAACTCAGGAATGTTTTCTCGTCAAATCCAAATATATTGAGAAGAAGCTTAACAGGCCGTTTGGAAACTTTCGAATTGGATTCATTGACGAATTGGATTCAATTATATTTGTAGGATTGAATTAAATTTGATTTACACTGTTTAGAATAAATCTATAAATATTATAATTAAATTCAATTACAATGCTTGAAACACAATAAAAATAAATTCAACTACTTTGTGTGATTTTTTTATCCTTAACCAAAAATAGTATGTAATCAATGTGTGTGTATTTTGTAGTAATATGTATATTTATGATGTGTATATTTAGAAAAAGAATTTTTAAATGTTTTGAAAAAAAATTGGCCCTTAAATTTAGAATTCAATTGACATCATTTGAGATGTGAATTGAATTCATAAAGAAAATGAGATTCAATTATGTGTTTCAATTCAAGTCGTCATTTTTTTAACATTCGAATGCCTTGAATTGAATTCAATTATATAAAATTAATGAATTAAATCCAATTTATTGATTTCCAAACGCCCTATAAAGGATAAGACATATCCTCACGGATGTTGTGTGTCTGGATGACAGGACTATAGTTCGGGCGATGAAGCGCTCATTCTAGTTTTCTCTTTGTCATTATTGAGAGCATTTGACAAGGAATATTTCACTATTGAGAAGCCTTCGACTGCCACAATCCTGTGTCTCTCTATTGGCGAGTTGCAATCCTGTTGTACTTGTCCACAGGGCTGAAAATTTTGGTGCCTATGTGAAGAGAACTGTGGAACTTGGATTCAACCCTTCCACCGTGAAATTTATCAAAGCACTAGTGGCATTTGGTTTTTTACGACCCTCAACCTGGGTGCGTAAGTTTGAGGCTTTGGGGAAATTGGGTTGGTCTGAAGATGAGACCTGGTTAGCTTTCAAGAAACAGCCGATACTTATGACATTGTCTGAGAAGAAGGTAAGAAGCGTGATGCAAGTTCTTGTGAACGAAATGGGCGTGGATCCTTCAACTATTGCCAAAGCTCCGAACATTCTTTTCTATAGCTTGAAGAAGAGGGTTATGCCTAGAGGTTCTGTCATTAAGGTTCTGCAAATGAATGGTTTGATAGAACAAGATGTAAATTTTGCTACTGTAGTGGGATATGAAGAGAAATGCTTTATGGTTTGGTATGTGAATAGATATCAAAGTTTGGTTCCAAACCTTGGGAAGATTTATGCCACGGAAATGGATAAATTATAAATACAGTATTTTGGTAAAAGGCTTACAGGTTGCATGCATTCTATAGCATTGAGCAAAAGGAGTATTTTTCATGGTGCGGATAGCTTGTGACAATGAACAATTTTTCTACGACATGTTACTTAGCCTTGATTAGTGGCTCACTGTATGGTTACAACTTAGCTTTCTTGTTTTTAGAATGCTTTTTCATTTTTAGGTAAACCTTTAAATGCTTGTAATCATTTTTCCAAGGCTCAACTAAGGAACAAACAACGATATTATTTTTTACGACGGTGTAACTCAAAATGGTTTTCCGATACATATTAGTATAAATGCGCAATAATCCACAAATAATGTGTCTTGAAAAAGTCACTAAGTAAGTCGAACAATGAACGTTAAACGATGGATTCAATTCAGTTAGTATTAAGAAACTCTTGTTATTTTTCTCCCCAGTTGCTCCGTTGGTTTTATAGCCTCAAGAAGATCCCTACTGGCTGCTGGTGTTTCATGGAGTTGGTATTTTGATTATTGTCTTTGATTTCTCACGCCTCTGTTAGCTACAAGAAGTCGCTTTCGGGATCTTCCTAGTTCCTACTTCAAATTCCAACCACTAATGAACTGGGTCTCTTTAGATTGCCCATTTTTGTGATGCTTCTGGGAGTAAATGCTAGTGGGCATTTGGTTTTTTCTCATTTTGTTTAAGATACTGATAGTGGATGGTTTGTGTACTGATGATAGAGAATAGCGGCTCTTGGTTCTTCATTTCTGTGTTTACGAACTGATCAAAAGAAAGACTCTGCTTTATTTTGCTACTTCATTACAAGCTAGAAATCCCATTTGTAAAGCATTTATTTAACGTCATCAGTCAGAAAACGCTGAGATCTAGTTGCTGTCACTGAGAAAGTTTCTGAATTTTTCAGACGTTTTCATCATTGTTATGAGATTTATCTTTAGCCAAGTTTGCAAAGAGAGATTTGCAGGATAAGCTTCGACCCAGATGAGCAATCTTTGGAGTTCCTCTGTTTCTAGCATTTTTGGGGTGAAATTGTAGCTTTTTCTCGTGATCTCTTTCCAGGAAGTAAAAAGAGGAGCTTTTGATGTTGCGTTTCAAAAGGTAAGATCTTGGTTGCTAGAGGAGTGTCACCCAGCAGTTTCCCAGAAGGCGAGTGGGGGTTTTCGTGTTTTATATTTTCGTTGGTAATGATTTGAATTTAGATCTCTATCCGTTGTTGAATTTGGGTTTTTCTGGGTCCCATTTCCGTTGGTAGCTTAAATTTGATCAATTTTAGTCCTCTTCTAGACAATTTTTTGTCTGGGTTTTGGAAAACCTTGTGCTTGAATTTCTGCTTTGGTTGAACAAACAAGTTAAGCGTCTAATTCTAGAAAGAACTAAATGAAGTGATTCGGCAAATCCCTTAATCACTTTTTAAGAAGTGTCACAAACTAAGAAGGCTCAAATGTAAGAAGTGTCAAAAATTAACGAATGCTCAAATGGAACAAAGGAGAACTTCTACGGTATTACTCACCGGAAGTGCTCACATGTTTCAGCAGCAGTGTTAGGGAGGAGATGGTCAAGAGAAACAACCGTTCAGCAGCACAGCTGCTAATTCAATAGTCAGAACGTTGGAGCAAGAGTGCTGTAAAGGAACCTGCTAAAAGAACCCCATCCGACAATGCTACACAACCTCACTTGAGCCCATCAGAAAAATGCTCAGCCTAATCCACATCGGCAGAGATCAAATACATATTCTAGAAGGAAAATCTGTTGTAACAAATATATGAATACTCCAGATACATTATGGTTACAGAAAGTGTATAAATACACACTTTACCATCTATCAATTTTTTTCAAGAGAAAAACACAAGCAATTTCTTCTACTTTGTCTAGTTTTACATGGTATCAGAGCTCATATAGAATAACATCCATGGCTGCCATATCTTCCTCTCCTTCTTCTACAGCTACTGCTATTTTATCCTTTGATCAGCTTCTAAATTTTGCTTCTCTTACTAAATCTCTAAAATTTACCATTACTAAGCTTACTCGATCTAATTATATTACTTGGAGAACCTAGGTTCTTGCTGCGATTCGCACCTTGAAGTTGAAGAAATTCATTTCTCCTTCTTCTGTGATCCCTGCTGCCTTTATTTCTTCAAACGATAGTGCTCCCTAGCCCCCGAAACTAGTTTCGCTTATGGCATTGATCTGATCAATTACTCCTCTGCTGGTTGCTATATACTGTCGATGATGAGATTTTACTCAATCTCAATCCTCTATTAATGTTTGGGTTACTCTTTAGAAGCTTTTTGCTCAAATCAGCATGGTTAAAGTCATGTAATTAGAACAACAATTATCATCTATTAAAAAGGGATCTGACACTATTAGTACATATATCCAGAAGATAAAAATTATTGGAGATTTTCTTCATTTGGCTGGTCATCAAGTTTCTGAAATTGAGTTAATTCTCAATGCTCTTGTTGGTTTAGGACAAGATTATGATCCTATTGTATGTCTGTTATCAAATACTATGGCCTTTTCATCTTTACAAGATGTGCAAAGCTCTCTTCTTATGCATGAGACTCACCTGGACCAACAAAATGTTGTGTCTCAAATCTCTACACTATCTGTGAATCTTGCCAATTTCTTATCTAATACTCGTCCTCCTACTTTTGGTAGTTGATATGGGACACGTGGTCGTGGAGTAAGAGGAAGGGGTGGTCAATCTAGTATTCAAGTGTTTTGTTAGCTCTACCAGAAACCCAATCATTCAGCCTTGTGATGTCATAAACACTATGATCAGCAATGGCAGAGTCCTCCGCAATTTCAGCAGCCTTGGCAATCCTCTTCTCGGCTTGTGCACACCTACACTGGTTATAATACTTCTCCTCAAGCTAACTATGTCCATTCTGGTCCTCCTCATACCTATATGCCTCCACAACAACAAGTGTCATCATCTGAACCATCCTTTAAATCCACCTAGTTTGTTAACAGTGGTGCCAGGAATCATGTCACTCACACTGGTTCATGCTCCTTTAAATTCAATACTTCATCTACACCATTACATCTCCAACAAATTTTACATGTACCTTCCATCACTCGTAATCTTTTGAGTATTTCTAAACTCACTAGAGATAATAACGTTGTTGTTTAATTTTCTGATGATGGTTATTTCTTTAAGGACAAGCTTTTAGAGAACGTTCTTCTACAGGGCACTTTGCAGGATGCTTTGTACCACCTCACAACAATTAAATCCTCTTCCTCTCCTGTTCAATCTGCTATACATTCCTCTTCACATTCTGTCTCTTCTGCTCCTACTGCCTATGTTACAACTGTTGATGGCAATATGTTACGTGCTACAATGGGGCATCCATCCTCCTCTATACTATCTATGATTGTTAAATCTATGAACCTTCATGTTGGTATTAAAACTCTTAAATTATGTGATGCTTGTAAAGTTAGCAAGTTACATCAACTTTCTTTTCAAACTCGCTCAATTAATGTCACTTAGCCCTTTTAAATTGTGTATTCGGATTTATGGGGTCCTTCCCCAACTCTATCAATAAAAGGACATAGATATTATATTATTTTTATTGATGCTTATACCAGATTTACATGGTTCTACCCATTAAAACTTAAGTTAGAAGCCTTTTCAACCTTCCTAAAATTCAAAGCACACGTGGAATTACAGTTTAATGATAAGATAAAGGCTTTTCATATTGATAATTGGGGGGGGATATCAATCATTTATACCTTACCTTATAGCCCAAGGCATTACACCACGATTTTCTTGTCCTTATATGCATTAACAAAATGGTATTTTCGAAAGAAAACATCGTCACATCACTGAAATGGGCCTCACCTTACTCTCTCATGCCTTTATACCTCTCTCTTTCTGGCCAGAAGCCTTTATCACAGTTACTTATCTCATTTATCACCTACTTAGCCCTGTCACAAACAACAAATCTCCTTGTGAGCTTCTGCATAACAAACTACCATCTTATAATCATCTCAAGCCCTTTAGATGCAATTGCTACCCTTACTTAAGGTACTACTCCTCTCACAAATTCAACCATCATACTACTAAATGCATTTTTCTTGGATATAGCATTTTTCATCATGGCTATAAATGTTTAAATGCTCATGTACAACTCTACATTTCTCTCCATGTAGTATTTAATGAAACAGAATATGCTTATCCACTTCTTTTTCCAAAATCATCAACCTTTAATGCTTCATCACACAAAGCTCATTCTTACCTACCCATCTCTCTATTATAAGCTACTTCACCTTTCCCGTAGCAACATGTAAGCAGTTCCTTGCAAAAGTATTGTTCTTCAAAGGCTTCTCCAACATTACTTCCATTACAAGTAAATTCACCTTCTTCTTTATCTCTAGTATTACCTATACATTCTGTTTCTCTTACCCATTTACTAGTCAACATATTTCCTCCTCATCTCATCCTCTCCCAACAAACACTATCCTTACCCATCCTTCTCTCCCAGCTACAAATAATCATCCAATGTAAACTCGATCTAAGAGTGACACTTCAAACCAAACCTATATTGTACCCTCTTCACATCACACCCATCATAGAACCCATATTTGTTTCAAATGCTTTACAAGGTCCTATTTGGAAGGCTGCTATAGATGCTAAAATGCATGCTCTACATCAGAACCAAACTTGGACTATTATCCCCTATCATCCTAAAATGAATGTTTTGGGTACAAAATGGGTTTTTAGAGTAAAATATCACTCAGATGGTTCCTTTGACAAAGTGAAAGCTCGCTTGGTGGCCAAAAGTTTTGACCAGAACCAGATATGGATTTTTACTGAAACTTTCAGTCCATTAGTGAAATCCTCTACCATCTAAGTAATCCTATCTCTAGCAATATCTTTTTAGTGAGACATCCAGTAGATTGACTTCAATAATGCATTTCTAAATGGGTCACTATAGGATGATGTTTACATTCATCAACCACAAGGATATGTAAATTCTACTTATCTTACTCATGTTTGTCATCTTTCTAAGTCATTGTATGGGTTCAAACAAGCTCTCAAGCCTAATTTCTAACACTCAAACAGGCTCTCCAAAATTGGGGTTTTAAACCGTCAATATGTGACACATCCTTGTTTTATCTTCATCAAAAACAAGTCAAGATATATCTTCTAGTGCATGTTGATGACACCCCTAGTTACTGGCAATGATCATGATAACATTCATCGATTAAATAAGCAATTTTCTCTAAAGACTCTTTATTCATTACACAATTTCCTAGGTTTCGAAGTAAGGAGAAATTCTATAGGTCTGTATCTATCTCAACAGAAATACATTAAAGATCTTCTAATCAGGGAAAAAATGGCTACCTGTAAGCCATGTTCCACTCCTGTTTCCATTGGTCTAAAACTCTCCGCATTTGATGACAATCCAATTGACAATCCTTCTAATTATGGCAACATTATTGGCAGTCTTCAGTATCTCTACCACAGTCACCCTGATATCTATTATATTGTCAACAAATTAAGTCAATTTTTGACTAATTCCCTTCACCCACATTGGACTGCTTTAAAGAGGGTTCTTCGATACTTATAAGGTACAGCTGACATAGAATTTGTTTTTCGCCCCTCATCGTCTCCATTGCAAGTACATGCCTTTTTAGATTCTGTCTAGGCTAGCTCTATTGATGATCAGAAATCCACCTCCAGAGGTTGTGTCTTTTTGGGGGAAATCTCATTCATCAGAGCTCTAAAAAGCAACTTATTGTAGCTTGCTCCAATGCTAAAGCAGAATATAGAGCTCTTTCCACTCTCTCTACTGAAATTCGTTTACTCTTATCATTTCTCTCCGAATTTGGGTTTATAGCTTCTCAACGCCTAACCATCTGGTGTGATAATAATGGAGCCAGAGCCCTATCGCAAAACCCAGTATATCATACTCGAACGAAGCACATCGAAATCGATGTACACTTCATTCATGACCGCGTAGCCCATGGAACTCTATTAATCAAATATATTAGCTGTGAAGACCAAATCTCTGATCTATTAACAAAACTAATGTCCATCGCTGGACATTCAATTTTGTGTATCAAACTCATTCTACAAAGTCCACGAAGCTTCAGTTTGAGGGAGCATGTAAAGGAACCTGCGAAAGGAACCCCATCCGACAATGCTATATAACCTCACTTAAGGCCATCAGAAAAATGCTCAGCCTAATCCACATCAGCAGAGATCAAATAGATATTCTAGAAGGAAAATGTATTATAACAAGCAACCATTTTATTCTTTCTGTTGTAACAAATATAGGAATACTCCAGATATATTATGGTTACAGAAAGTGTATAAATACACACTTTACCATGTATCAATTTTTTGAAGAGAAAAACACAAAAACATTTTCTTCTACTTTGCCTAGTTTTACAAGCGCTTCTTGGGAATATCTATTTGAGCTCCAAAAACGATAACTATAGATTAACTTAGTGGACAAGGAATTGAACAGGGAGGCAGAGAATAACGAAGAAGATGAAGTAAACCACAGAAACTTTGAAATTAAGAAGCATAAAAAGAGCAATGTTGTTTAAGACATTATGATCCAAACGCATCGTTTAAATAGAATCCTCACAGCAAGTATCCAAAACAAAGACCTAGCTTAGCGTATATTTAAACGTCATAACAAAGACTAGAAAGTGACAAGTATGTTCTCAAGAATACAGTTCCCTTTAATTTCAACCACCAAATGCAATAAATTGGATGGTTAAAAACAAAAGAGAACAAGGGATAGATCTTTGGGAAGTATAACAGAAAGTTTTAATTTCCTTTCTTCTAAATTTCTTTCGTAACTTCTTTTCTATCTTTTAGTTCCTTTTCTCTCTCTTGTTCAAACGTTCACTCGTACAATACAAAAATATCACAACATTGTATGTAGTGTCTTAATAATGTATTGTAAGTAATTATCCAAAACATTAAAGAAAAAGAGACTAGGTTGAGTAGCATGGCTTGGCATTCTCTGTCCCTTTTATTCAATTCTTGCCATATGTCATAACCTATCATTCACAGGATAAAAACTGATTAAAAGGAATAGAAGATCTTATCTTAAGTAGCACGGGAATTTATGTGAGAGCGCAGTAGTTCGTCAGATTTCATACCATTGTCTAGTTTTGTGTATATGTTCAGTGGAGATCAAATAGCTATTCTAGAAGGAAAATCTATTGTAACAAGCAATCATTTTATTCTTTCTGTTATAACAAATATAGGAATACTCCAAATATATTATGGTTACAAAAAGTGTATAAATACACACTTTACCATGTATCAATTTTTTAAGAGAAAAATACAAAAACATTTTCTTCTACTTTGTCTAGTTTTACAAGCGCTTCTTGGGAATATCTATTTGAGCTCCAAAAACGATAACTATAACTATATATTAATTTGGTGGACAAGGAATTGAACAGGGAGGTAAAGAATAACGAAGAAGATGAAGTAAACCACAGAAACTTTAAGAATTAAGAAGCATAAGAAGAGCAACGTTGTTTATGACATCATGATCCAAACGCACCGTTTAAATAGAATCCTCACAGCAACTATCCAAGACTAGCACCTAGCTGAGCGTATATTTAAATGTCGTAACAAAGACTAGAAAGTGACAAGTATGTTATCAAGAATACAGTTCCCTTTAATTTCAACCATCAAATGCAATAAGTTGGATGGTTAAAAACAAAAGAGAATAGGGAACAGATCTTTAGGAAGTATAATAAAAAATTTTATTTCCTTTCTTCTAAATTTCTTTCATGACTTCTTTTCTGTCTGTTAGTTCCTTTTCTCTCTCTTGTTCGAACCTTCACTCGTACAATATAAAAATATCACAACATTGTATGTAGTGTCTTAATAATGTATTATAAGTAATTATACAAAACATTGAAGAAAAAGAGGCTAGGATGAGTAGCATGGCTTGGCATTATCCGTCCCTTTTATTCAATTCCTACCTTATGTCATAACCTATCATTCACAGGATAAAAACTAATTAAAAGGAACAAAAGATTTTATCTTAAGTAGCATAGGAATTTATGTGAGAGTGTAATAGTTCGTCAGATTTCATACCATTGTCTAGTTTTGTGTATATGTTAGCAGAAGCATGGGTTGTGATTTTATGCAGTTAGTGTGGAAATTGTTAATCTACTCGATGTGAAGTCCTATTCTTTTTAACCTATCCATCCAACACTATCATGGTTAGAAGCAAAGCTGTTGAAAAAATTACAAATTTGTACATGTATATATTTGAAATAATACATTTTATCTGCAAACTTTAGTCCAAAAGTTCAATTCTGTCCACTTTTCTTTTTCTTATCTTTTTTATTTTTAATATGAGAATTGAAAGAAGAAAAGTGATCTCAATCATAAGAGTCTTTTCGTCTTGACTTATCCCAATGGAGTTTTAAAATATTTAATATTTTTTAAAGAAATTTGAGATTTTGATTTTGATCTAATTTAAATAAGTTTTAGACTATTTAATATTTTTTAAAAGATATTTAATTTTGGGTCTAACTTACTAGAATATATTTGAATTGACACAATTAATTTTAGTTACAATAAGATTTCATTCAAATTGTTCAAGTCCAATTAGACCTTAAATTATTAAAACTAGATTGGACTGAACTTCTTAAGCTTAAGTCTAATTAAATTTGGACTTCAAACAATTTTTTAGGTTAGGTCCCTAGCTTAACCATTTGGCATTCCTATTTCTAGCGATTTCGATATCAACAAGCTCTACTTGATGGCAATTGATGGCCAAAAAGAATGATAAGGAGAGGGTTGTGTCCAACTTTTACTATTTTATATTTTGACCTTAGAATTTATTGATATTTTGCCGGTATTAACACATATTCCAAAACCAAGGGATAAAACCCGATATCCAATCCCATATTATACATTAAATTTTGGCATCATTTTTCAAGCAAGCAAACCAATACTTGTTCGTGTAGTACAAGATTGATATCCCTACATCTCAATTCTGGCAATCAAACTGGAAAGAAATGGGAACAACTACCGATTCTGGATGTGACTGCTTTTCCCCTTCTCCTCAATAACTTTGCCAGAAATAATTCATCAATTTGAAACCTATGCCTTGGTCAACCTGAGACCTTGTATGCTAGTGTTATAATTTTCATGGCTAGTTGTAACTGCTAGCGTAGGGAAGCTGGGCCGCAAATCTTTCTATCAAGTTGTCAACTCATTCAGCACCAGCAACACTGGAACCATCAGAGACATTTCAAAGTGGTTTGATAGGGGCAGAGTTGAACCAACAAAGTTTAGGGCATTTTGCACATTGAACAAATTATAAATAAGAATTGATAGTTTTTTGCCATTGAAATCGTAAGGAAGAACAGGAAACACAATACCTGAAAGAATTTTCTCTTCATACGTCTTTTTCGTGTACAACAATTCTGTATATATATGTACAAGAAGAAGAAAAAATAAAAAATACGAAAACATTTACAGCTCATTATTTACACCTCACCACAAGAAAGATCTAGAATCTGTACATCTAAAACAAAGCATAACAAACTTAACAACCATGTGAGAGAAAAGAATAAAACGCTAGTATGAAAACTTTCGTATTTCAACATCCCCTCCTCAAGTTAAGGCCTGATAGCAATCGCAAAGGCCTAACTTGGAGACTAGCTTGATAAACAATGGAGCACTAAGAACCTTTGTGAAAGAACCTACCAATTATTGAGATGAAGAAATTTTTCTCAGTGAAATGAAACCTAGCTTGAATTGTTCCCTTACAATGTGGCAATCAATGTCTAGATGTTTGGTTCTTTCATGAAAAACTGGATTGGCTATTATATGTAATGCAGCCTGATTGCCACAGTTAAGGGGGTATAGGAAGTGATTCTGGAATTTGAAAATCTCTCAAGATATAAGATATCCACTGCAGCTTATGACGCCATGGATCTATTCTCTGCTTCAGTTGAGGATTTCGACACCGTAGTCTGCTTTTTTGTTTTCCAGCTAACAAGAGAGCTTCCCAAAAAATGCAGTATCCTGTTAGTGATTTTCCACTATCTATACTAGATCCCCAATCTACATCACAATAAGCCTCTAGTCTTAAAGAGTTGTTGCTGGAAAATATAGCCCTAAGGAGGGACTGTTCTTGATATATTTCAAAACATGCAAAGCATTTTTTAAATGTAGCTCTCTCATGTACGTATTAACTAAGTTATTGTGTAGCATGAGCCAAATCAGGTCTTGTATATCCCAAATAAAGTAATCTTCCCACTAAATTTCGGTATAAATATGGATCTTCTATCTTCGAACCATCATTAATACTCATCTTGTGCCCCTTCATCAATGATGTAACAGTAGGTTTACTTCCCATCAACCCTGCATCTTGAATTAAGTCTAGAGCATATTTCCTCTAGTTAACATAAATACCAATTTCAGATCTTGTGATCTCTAAACCAAGGAAGTATTTTGCATATTGAAGATCTTTGATGGTTAACTTATCATTCAGAAAGGATTTTACTGTTGCAATCTCTCGTTCAGAATTTCCTATAATCAAAACATCATTCACATACAACAGAAAAGCTAGAAATATACTGGATTTAGAAAGGATAAAGAGGAAATTATCATGACGTCACTGTTTAAAACAATACTCCTGCAGTTTCATTGTCATTTCTGTGTTCTATTGTCTAGATGCTTGTTTAAGGCCAGATAATGATTTCCTTAGTTTGCAAACTTAAGTTGGTTTAGCTTTATCATATCCTTCTAGTAATGCCATAAACACTTCTTCATCTAAATAGCCATGTAAGAAGGCATTGTTAATATCAAGTTGGTATAGGCTCCATGACTTTGTTGCAGCAATGGCAAAAAAATTTTGATAGTTACTACCTTAGTCACAGGTGAAAAGATCTCGTGGAAATCTACCCCTTTAATTTGATTGTAGCCTTTTGCTACCAATCTTGCCTTGAATCTGTCATCTTTTCCATTTTCCTTTAGTTTCACCTTAAAGATCCACTTGCATCCTAAAGGCCTCTTTCCTTCGGGTAAATCACTGATGTCCCATGTTCTGTTCTTTTCTAAAGCCTCAATTTCTTCATTCATAGCTTTCACCCACTTTAGATTGATTTTTGTTTCCTGGTATGACATTGGCTCTTGCATTTCAGACAAATTTGCAATAAAACATATATATGCATTTGATATGTGTTTCGGTATAGTGTATAGGTAGGTAAGAGGAGTGTACTTGGTAGGCTTACTGATATGTAGGGGTCTTTGGTGGCTTGATATATCATGCTCAACATTTGACACATAGTTATTCATCCAAGTTAGAGCTTTTCTCAATCTTGTACTATGTCTAACGGGAGCTATTTCGGTTATGGGTGTAGGTGAGGATGAGTTATTGGTTTGTAGCTGATCCTCATCATTCTCAACTTTTGTTTGTGTATACTCAATAGGATTATCATATATAGCATCCTCCTCTATGAATTTGTTTATGATGTCAGGTATAACTGGTAATAGAATTTGATTGTTTGGGGCTGTAATGATATGGTCCTCCTTTGTTGTAAAAGGATAAATGTGTTCATGAAAAATAACATCCCTAGAAACAACCATTTTATTTTTGTCTAGATCATAAAGCTTAAAACCCTTTTGCGCTAATTAATGCCCCAAAAAAAACACCCCTAAAAGCTCTCGGAGAAAACTTGTCTCTATAAGGTAAAGTGTTTGTTGTAAAACACAAACATCCGAAGCATTTGAGGTTATCATATGAGGGTTCCCTTTTGTGCAAAATTTCATAGGGTGTTTTCCAATGTAAGATAGCTGTAGGTAATCTATTTAGAAGAAAAGTGGCATGTAAAATGGCTTCTCCCTAGAATTTTATTGGAATTTTAAATTGAAACTTCAAGGATCTTGCTAGATGAAGTATGGATCTATGCCTTCTTTCTACTATCCCATTTTGCTAAGGTGTGTAGACACAGGTTTTTTCGTTTATTACTCCAAATTCTCTAAGAATTTGTTGGCACTTCTCTCCTACAAATTCTAAGCCATTATCAGTTCTAACTCTCTTGACTGATTTCTCAAATTGATTCTTATCCATGACAATAAAATTCTTCAAAATGGATGCAATTTAACTCTTATGTTTCATCAAAAAGGTCCACGTACATCTTCTTAGATCATCTACCATAGTAAGGAAATAATATGCTCCTGTCATGCTAGAATGTTTATACGGTCCCCATATGTCAATATGAATCAATTCAAGAATATCATCGGCATTACTATTGCCTTGTGTAAAAGGTAATCAGTTTGTTTTGCAAGAGGACAAATGCTGCAATCAATAGAAGTTTCAATCTCTTTCATAAAGGGTAAAATTTTTAGTACAATGTTTGAGGATGCCCCAATATTTGATGCCAAGTAGGAATACTAACATCAACTACATTATTTACGCAACAAACATTTGCTCTACTAGGTACTGGATTAAGAAAATTGCAGTATCTATGGATAACTTCTAGTGTGCATGAACTGGCATCTAGTATATATAGGTTTCCCTTCAATTTGCCCACTCTAAGGACTTTATTAGTCTTCAGGTCCTGAAAAATGTAAAACTTCAGATAAAAACTACAGCATAAGAATTCCCTCTCTGTTAGTTTCCTAACTGACAGTAGGTTGTGCTTGAAATCAGGGATGTATAGAACATTTTTCAGTTTAATGTTATCATGTATAATCACATCACCGTAAGAACTAACTTGTTTGACATCCTTTAAGTAAATGAATAAGGATTTTTTTTGGTCAAGGTTTTTTGTGAGGTAAATGAGTGTTTAAATGCACATATATGGTTAGTTGCACCAGTGTTCACAATCCATTCATCTTTAAATTTACCAGATATAGGTTTCAGAACAGAATTACCTGCAAAATCTAAAATCTGTACAAATTCACTTGTTCTGCTAGTGCCATCTACTTCCCCTTCAGAATTCTGGCAATTTCTTGCTGAAGCATTTCTGTGACTGCAGGTGGGCATTGCATTACTGATCCTTTCGTATTATCACTGGGATTATCCTCAAAAGAATTATTGACCATATTTACTCACCCCTTTACAGTTACTGGTCTGTCCTTCTTTAATTGTTTATACCAATCTGGCTATCCATGAAGCGTCAAACACGTATCCTTGGTATGTCCTCCTCCTTTGCAATATTCATAGTTTCTATCATCCTTCTTCTATAATTCCCTTTTCTTATAGGAAGTATTTTTAGTTGCGTCAGCTCTAGATCGTATTCCTTTAATCATCATGGCACTTACTTCAGTATTTTCTACAAAGTCTGTTTGTACGTTCTTCTGCTTCTCTACCCTCAGAATCATTGAGTAAGCCTTGTTGACTGAACGAATAGGTTCCAGAACCAAGATTTGGTTCCTAACATTGTCATAGCTTTCATTTAAACCCATAAGAAATTGAATGAGTTTGGTCTGAGATATAATATCTAGAAAATTTCCAGCATTACCAATACAATCTCTCATAACACCACAAGAACATTGAGGAATGGGTTGAAGGACATTCAGCTCTTCCCATAGTTTTTTCATCTTATAGTAATACATGACATCAGAAGAATTACCTTGCTCCATAGAAGAGATTTGTCTTTGGATTTGGTAGATCTGAGGGCCATTACTTTCACCAAACTGCTCTTCTAGTTCTTGCCAAAGTTTTCTAGCTGAAGGAGAGTAAATAAAAGTTTTGGCTAGGATATCTGCATTGAATTGATTGTCCATGAGCTAACCATTTCGTCCACCCTTCTCCATTTCGAGTGAGTAGCTTCATCTGCTGGCTCCACTAAGCTACCGTTGATAAAACCCAATTTATTCTTAGCTACTAGAGCTCTTTTCATGGATTTGTTCCATGTCAGAAAGTTATTATCATTGAGCAAAACAATTACGAGGGCCATTCTAGAGTTATCGGATCCTTGCAAAAATAAGGGATCATCGGAGTTCTGAGTGATATTTGTAGTTCTATTTGTGGGATTGACAACTTCATCATTGTTACCCATGATGAAGAGTAAGGTAAGTATTTGAGTTTAAAAAATAGTAAGGTTCGAAAATCAGGAAGTCATCTCTGATACCATAAACAAATTATGAGTAAGAATGACAGATTTAGTTTTCTGCCATTGAAACCGTAAGGAAGAAGAGGAAACGCAATAGCTGAAAGAATTTTCTCTTCATACGTGTTTTTCGTGTACAACGATTTTGTATATATATGTACAAGAAGAAGAAAAAATAAAAAATATGAAAACATTTACAGCTCATTATTTACACCTCACCATAAGAAAGATCTAGAATCTGTACATCTAACACAGAGCATAACAAACTTAAGAACCATGCGAAAGAAAAGAAGAAAACGCTGGTATGAAAACTTTCGTATTTCAACACACATCAACCCAAGCTGAGTCCTGAGAATGTGACTGATGTACATAGTTGGAGGAAGTATAGTCAGAAGCAGATAAAAGGTTATCAAAGTTCCAGAAGCTACTACAGGTGCACGCAATTCCGTTGCCATGTAAAGAAAGAATTACTCCCAATGTGTCGTTGGTGTTGTTTGTATTGGCCAGCATAATAACGATCCCCTCAAGAAAAATGTAACAGGTGTATCTTCTCTCCTAAAATTGTCCTTCCTGGGGACACTGGCAATCCTTCTGATGAAAAGTCAGATGGTTCAGTTATGTCAATGTGTTGTGCGTATGCTAAGCAATCTTTTTTCTGTTTGGCTGTCAATTAAAAAATATCTTTTTAAAAAGAGCTTCATACAGTAGACTATTTGGCAACATAAAAATAAA
>JANSVA010000009.1:24344556-24355027 GCA_025504915.1 Erythroxylum reticulatum | reverse complement strand
ACTTGTGACATGTGGAGCAATAGAATGGTGACATGTGTAGCTTTACAAATGGTGACATATATAGCCTTACAATTGGTAACATGTTTAGCCTTACAAGTAGTGACATATGAGTGACATGTGGAGCCTAAAGTGAGTGACACATGGATTAATAGAATAGTAACATATGGACCAATAGAAGGATAACATATGGACCAATAAAATGGTGACACATGGACTAATGAAATAGTGACATATGGATTAGTTTGACCTGAAAAGGCAATAGAAGTAAGAGTGAAGGTCTTTCATAAGGTTAGAATAGGGAGAAAAATGAAAAAAATAAGAGAAGGAGAGAAAAAAAGGGAAGAGAAGAGGAGAAGGAAAGAACTTATCAAGGTAAGTTGAAATTCTAGTTTCAATTTCATCTTTCTTTTTCTATCTATTTTTCATATTCTTAGAGCATGAATTTGAAGAAACTCAAAGAATGAAAGTTGTAGATATAGGTCTTAACTTGAAGTCTATGAAAGTGGCTTGACAAAATAGTGACTAAAGTTTGAGTTATGCTTGTTTCCCTAATACTACATGTGATAGACCCTTGTGTAGGAACCTTGTATTATTTCTTGATTTTTTAGGACTTTAGAGTCCGAATTAGTGAAAGTATAAAACATGAAAAATGATTATTGATGTCTTATTAAAGCTTCTGAAAACGGTTTTATTAGGAGATGTATTGACAATGATTTATTGTGATTTGAGTATTGGTTGTTAGTCTGTTTCTTACCAGAAACAGGACAGAACTTGATGGTTGAGGAGGCATTGAGCTGAATTAGTAAGTGATTTATTAACCTATTGACATATGTTAGAATAACATTTATGATGATTGATTAGTGATTAATTTGGTTGTGGTAGTGTATGAATATGGGATACATGTTTGAGTAGTGAATACATTATATATTTGTATGTATAAAGGCTCAGGAGCTGTGGATCAAGGAGCTCGTATCGAGGATTACTGAAGTCAAGAGAGTGTATACCTTCTTTTGAGGTAAGTTGGGAAAACCATATCTCTAAGACATGCATGATGACTTATATGTGAATTTTGAACCTAGGTAATGCATAATATAATTGAATCTCAAATAGATGCTAGTATACTTGTGTATTTAATAATGACATTGTTTTGAATAATTCTTTATACGTAGAGTGCAACTGATATTTTTATTACGTATTTTGAGAAATGATATTGTTTTCAACAAACCTACACTTGAAGTGCAAAGGACAATGCTTTATTTTCTGAAACTACGTTTATGAACAACTTTGCACTTAGAGTGCAAAAGATGACTTTTATTGCATGAAATAATATTTTGGAAGTTACATATGCATAACTGAGTCATGTATGCTACATGTATGTGTTCTATTTTAGCTTAGAGCCATGAACAGGTTCCATTTTATCGGTTAGACCGATAAATAAAGACATGATGCCTTACTTGTTTTTTGTACTTAATATTTTAATATGATTTTTGTAATTGGTGAGGTAATGATTGGCAATTGTGTGCTAGGCATAATAGATTAAGCGACCCTCGTACCCTTGATGCTAATATATAAAAGTCAAGTTTCCGTATCACCTCTTTCTACGGGACTTACAAGTGATTCCATACCTAGGGTCTGGACACCGATGAGGTCATCACCAAAGGTCATGACGCTCTTGTCAACTATAGTCCGAACTCATCACAGATGAAAGTCGAGCCAACATCGAAAATTAGTGGGTATGCACACTAGTTTAACCGACTAGTGGCAACACACATGATTATTTTGGCTTATTTTGATATTTGTTTTCTTATGAGATTTGATTTATACATGTGATATTTTTCTACTTTTGTGTACTAAAATTGGAACCTATGTTCACTAGATGAGTGATTAATAGGTTAGGATTATGTAATTCCTAACTAGTATACGTTGAGTCATAGGCTAGGCCTATATGTTTCTATGTCATGTATGTTCACTTCATAGGTTTGTCTACACTGTCTTAGTGTGTGTGGATTTCTATTTGCGATATATGTTTTTCCTACTCATTGAGTACATAATGTACTCACCCTCTCCGCTTTCCAACTATGCAGGTTAATTTGGTGAGCTTAATTTGGTGAGCTTGAGGCTTTGAGTATATCGTGAGGTCTTTTGATATTTTTGAGGCATTATAGCACATGGGTAGTCTCGTTTTGAACTTTTGTTGTATAGTGGCTCATGAACTATTTTTTTTATTAAGTTGGTTATGTTGATATGTTTTATGATTTTGCAAATTAAATTTTGACTGTCTTGTGGTTTGTAAATGACCTTATGTATAAACCTTTTGTACTATTCTTGAGATTGCTCTTAAATGGACTTAAAAGTTCAAAAGTTGTGGTAGAGTTTTAAATATGAATATAAAAGTGCGTTGAAAACTGATTTACAGGTATTTTAATTGAGTTTTGGGATTTTCAAAATACAGTCGTTGTGTTGTCTAAATGTTTTCAAAGGATATTCAATTAGCCTTGTATAGTCGGGTCAAGGGTACCGTGAGTATCCTTAGGCTGGGTATGCAGCGGTTGTCACGTGCCCGATGTGATTCCGAGTAGTGACATATAGTGCACACTCCAGACAATCTTCCTCTCTTCTTTTATTTGATTTTAAATATTTTTTAAAAACCTTATTTTCAATGATATTAATTTAATGGAGATTAAATTAGTTTATATTCCTAACAAAATTAAGAATGGAAATTTTTAAAATTTTAAATCCTTCAATTAAATATTAAGTACATGTTAAGAACGTAATAGTTGCCTTCTGTTATTTAAGAATAAAACTAGAATTATATTTATTGCTTAGCTTGTTGAGTAAACTCAAGACTACTTTAACTTAGATATGTTTTATCTTAAATTAATGGGTCCTACTTAACTAAATTTGTATGATTTTGATCAATAAACTCATTATCATATAGATTTAGAGGCATGGTAATGTATAATAAATATGATATATTTTGGCAAAGAGTTGTCACCTAACAGATCTAAGTGTCACATGAGATGTGATTGATAAAGTCGTTATCTACCTAATTTAAACTTAGTTTGTTGAGCAAACTCAAGATCAATTATCTTTAAATAGGATCCTAACCCATTAGGAAATTATTTGATATTTTATCGATTTAATAGTGAGGGTTATTATTTTGAATAAAATAGTGGCAGTAATCAAATAATTTTAAATTCTTTATTTTATTTTATTTTATTTTAAATATTAACTAATATTTGCTCCTTTTTATGTTTTTTGGTTATCGAATTTAAGGATAAGTACCAACCTAAAATTGAGGAGCATCATAGATGCTAACAAGCTGACCGGATCTAACTTTTTTGATTGGTTTCAAAACTTGAGAATATTTCTTAGGCAAGAAAAGAAGTTGTATGTTCTTGTCACTTGTACTCCAACAGAACCTAGTTCAAATGCAATTGATGAAGTCTGGGAGAGGTATCAACGTTATATTGATGACGTTGAGCAAGTCACATGTGTGATATTGGCTATCATGTCAGCTTTAAAGGCAACATGAGAACATGGATGAGCCTATTATGATTTTGCATCTCAAGGAGTTGTTTGGTGCATAAAGTAGGGTGGAGATATATTAAATCTCCAAGGCATTATTTCAACGCAAGATGATATAAGGATCTTAAGTCAACATGCATGTGTTGAAGATGGTTGGATAAATTGAAAAATTAGCGCAATTAGGTTTTGTCATGAGCTACGAGTTAATCGTTGATCTAGTGCTGCAGTCTCTAAGTTTGAGCTTTTCACAATTTGTCATGAACTTCCATATGAACCAAAAGGACATGACATTGCCCAAACGGTTGAACATGCTCAAGACTACATAAGGGTGCCTTAAGAAGGAACCAATTTCTATACTTGTTATGGGTTCTTCTAAGAACAAGAAAAAGGGCTCTAAAAAGAATAAGAACAAGAAACAGAAGACTTTCAACTAAAGGAGGTATCAAGAAGAAGAGCAATGACAAGGGCATATGTTTTTACTGCGGAGTCAACAAACATTGGAAGAGGAACTACCCATCTTATCTTGTTAGCCTAGAAGATAAGAGGCTTAAGGAAACTATCTCTTTAGGTACGTTTATGATCGAGATCAATCTTTCTACTTCTGTTTCATATACTTAGGTATTAGATACTGGTTGTAGTTCTTGTATTTGTAATAACATGCAAATGTTAACAAGGAGTAGATCATTAAGGAAGGTTAAGTAGACCTACGAGTTAGCAATGGAGCAAGAATTGTTGCATTAGTTGTAAGAACTTGTAGTTTAGCTTTGCCCTCTAGCCTTGTATTAGAACTTGATAATTGTTATTACGTTCCCGTTATTATAAGAAACATCATTTCTATTTCTTATTTGGATTTGAATGGATTTGTCTTTATTATTAAGAATAATAATTGTTCTTTTTATAAAGATAATGTTTATTATGAATCTGTATTACTTACAAATGATTTGTATGAGTTAGATCCTAAAAGTTTGATTCTTAATATAAATAGCAAGAAAAGAAAGTTAACTAACTAAAATTCATCTTATCTATGGCATTGTAGGTTAGGTCATATCAATGAAACTAGAATCACAAAGTTACATAAAGAAGGATATTTGGATCTTTTTGATTATGGATCATATGAAACTTGTGAATCTTGTTTATTGGAAAAGATGACCAAACTATCTTTTAGTGGAAAGGGACAATGTGCTAGTGAGTTACTAGAGTTAATGCATTCAGATGTATGTGGGCCTATGTCCACCAGTGCTTAAGGTAGATACTCATATTTCATTACGTTCACAGATGGCCATTCTATATATGGTTATGTGCACTTGATGGAACAAAAGTCTTAATCATTCAAAAAGTTCAATGAATTTAGACTAGAGGTTGAGAAACAAATCGACAAAAGTATTAAAAAACTTAGATTAGATCGAGGTAGTGAATATTTGGACCATGACTTTCTTGGTTACTTAAAAGAGAATAAGATTCTCTCACAATGGACTCCTTCTGCAACTTCACAATATAATGGGATTTCTGAGAGGAGTATTAGATATTGTACGTTCCATGATGAGTCGTGTAGTCTTTCCTATTTACTTTTGGGGATAAGCAATTGAAACCGCAATATATCTTCTAAACAGAGTTTCATGCAAATCGGTTGACAAGACACCATATGAGATATGGGCTGGTAAAAGACTTAGATTGTCATACTTAAAGATTTAAGAATGTGGTGCTTATGTGAAGCGTGCTATATCTAATAAACTTAAAGCTAAATAAGATAAATGCAAATTGTGGGGTATCTAAAAGAGAGTTTCGAATATCAATTTTACCATCTTATTGAGCAAAAGGTGTTTATCTTAAGACATGCTACATTCTTAAAGAGAATTTATTCTCAAAGAAAGTAGTGGGAGTGAGGTAGAACTTAGAGAAGTTCAAGAGCTACAAATTCATATCAAATGGAACAAGAACCTCAAGTCAATACATATGATGTATAACCGAGAGTTCAAGAGACACACAGTCCATGATGCACTGGTGGGATACGTCGTCCCTACACTAGATTAGATCTACATATTAAGCAAGAGAAGGGTAATGTATCCCTCATAAATGATGAGCCTACTACTTTTAAAAAAGCAATGCCTAGCATTGAGTCTTTAAAATGGCAAGAAGCCATGAGATCTGAAATGGAATCTATGTACATTAACTAAGTACGGACTTTGGTGAATGATCCTGATGGTGTCGTACCTATTGGATGCAAGTGAGTTTTAAAGAGAAAACTGATATGGATGGTAATGTACATCATACAAAGCTAGATTAGTGGCTAAAGATTACAAAAAAAACAAGGAATTGATTTTGATGAAACCTTTTCACATCCATTTTGACGAGACAATCAAAGAGTTTGATTTTATAAAAAATCTGGATGAACCATATGTCTATAAGAAGATCAGTGGGAGTGCAGTGGTTTTCTTAGTGTTATATGTGGATGATAGATTGCTAATTGGAAACGACATGCCTATGCTTCTGTCTGTAAAGATTTGGTTATCCAAGAATTTCTCTATGAAGGATATGGGAGAAGCAATCCATATTTTAGGAATAAAGATCTACAGAGATAGATCAAAGAGGTTGCTTGGATTGTCCCAATCTACGTACATAGATAAAGTGTTAAAGAGGTTTAGCATGGAGAATTCTAAGAGGGGATTCTTACCCATGTCACCTAAGATTTCTTTCTCACAGAGTATGTGTCCAAAGACACAAGAGGGGAGAGATAAAATAGGTTGTATTCTATATGTTTCGGAAATTGGATTAATCATATATACGATTCTGTGTACTAGACTAGATATCTCTTATGCTTTAAGCATAACGAGTAGGTTCAAGAGAAAGTTCTACTGTAAAGCAATTAAAGAGAATGTTCTACTATTCTTGATTAGTAGTGATTTATGAAATTCTCTAGCTAGAGTAAATTGACATTTGAAAAATGGTTTCTAAATTTCAATTATAAATCAATTACTAATTAGCAAGAACAAACATGATTTGATGAAAAGAGTAGACATTGTATCCATACTCTATTCAATTGGAACATTGAATGATGAAAGTATTAAATTATACATCATAACTACGCATAGACAAGTTAAGTCAACTAGTTTGACATTCCTAATATTTAAGTGTTAATGACATATTGTTAGACGTCAATCTTGATCTATGATTATAAATTATTTAATTAGAGAATTAAAGATAAATTAGAAGGAGTTTTAATTTATTTGATTTTAATTGTGAAATTATAATTTATAATCATTGCCAATATATTATGAACTTAATAATTCACACATTAAAGAACAATTTATGAAAGAAAAATCAATTTAATTAAGTTGAACTTAATTATAAAGTTCGAGAAATTTTAAGGATCAAATATGAGATATTTAATTTTATTAAAATTAAATTAAATGAATTAAAATCAAGATTTGATTTTAATTATAATTAAAGAATTTAATTTTAATAACAAATTAAAAAATCCTAATAATTTTTCTATTAATAGGAAGAATGTTTAGAAGCTAGCACTTTTGTACTTCTCTCAGAAGAGCCTTAAGAAATTACTCTGTAGATACCATTAGAGGTTGAACGTTTGAACAGCTCATGATTGACAAATCGAGAAAAGTTTCAAAAGATTTTCAACAAGATCATAAACAAGGTACGATTTCTTATGATTCTTATTTTTGTCTTATTCAAGTTAATCCATTATCGAGATTCGCTTAGAATCTGTAAAGAAAAATTATTTTCCGCTACGTTTGTGATTCGATCAATCTATCCAAGTGAAGAGGCGGAAGGAAGATGAACAACCAAAATTTACAACACGACAATATGACAAGCCAGTACAACCGAAGCAATCTAGCTAACTTATTTTTTGAAATTCTAAATAAACGAATGCAGCAACTAGGTATATTTTGCAACTTGGCCAAACATCATTTTAAGGTGAAGTAATTTATTAAGGAATGGAAAATGCTTTTTGAGCAATGACTATATATTATGAATCTTATCATAAACAATATAATATTTTAATAAAAATAAAATTATAGTGATAATCAGAAGATAAATTCAATAAAATTTAAGAGCCAACTAAGAAAAAAAAAAAGAGTTCATGCTTGTCGTTGTCTTTAAAAATAGGATGACCTAATCACCCTTCTATCCCTGTTATCGAAAACTAAATATTATATAATTCATTGTTTTTAATAAATTGGAATGCACTTAAACCGTTAATCGAAACTATCCTAAACAGGGGCATGTCTAAAACAATCATAAGCTGTCAAGTACCTTAAACTAACTAAAATCTCCTGAGCCAATTAACGTTGGGACTGGTCATCATTTTAGTGTGATGTGAAGGTAGTTGTCCGAATATTCTGTGCTTGACTTGATTCTTCCTACATTCTCGCGCAGGGTAAAGTCCTTAAAACGCCGCACAATATCCTACACCCATCAGCCTATCGTCAACCAAGGAGTCTCCTCTCTGTTCCGATCATCTCAATGGACGCCATTGTCGCTAGGAACAGCAAGAACAAGACCCTAACGGGTTCCTTTTACGATGATAGCTCGCGAAAGAAGAAGAATAGAGGCAGTATTACGCGAATCGTTAGGGCTGCATTGTATCTGATTCGTGTGAAGTCCAAGTCAAAATCTGTCCAAGTGGATGCGGCCTCGAGGTTGAAGAATTTTGTGGGATCGATGCGTCCTCTTCACATTCAGACTAATCAATCTCCACATCGGTACATCGAAGGCAGGTTTGTCAGGCCCGTCGTGCCGGAGGTAGACAACCACCGAGGTGCGGAGCAGTGCGATGTGATTACTCCATTCATGTCACCCGCACATCCAAGCGAGGCTTCATCTAGCTCTAGCCGATACGGGTCAGCGTTGAATCTTCAAGAACTTGATACCTGCGGTGACACTGACAACGAAGAATACAATGATAATTGGCTCGCAGAGAACGATGAAATGATTGACGAGAAAGCGGAGGAATTCATTGCCCGTTTCTACGAACAGATGAGGCTTCAAGATCAGGCTTATACAAGACGACACAAGCGTCGAGTTTAATTAGAGGACGTAAATCATCGATGCAGCTTCCAAGTTCCGAGGTTGTATTACATGCATATGCATTCCTCGGATCGTATTCTTGAGTTTTCATGTTTGTGATGTTCGTTAAACACTCGCGCATTGATAGTGAAAGTTCCTGGCTGGTATCGTTAACTAGAAATTGTGTTCCAAAGCATGAAATTGGCATAATTGGTGTGCAGTAGTTATTATGTCTTTGTTATTCTAGAGCGTCGAGTCCGATCGATGTATTGAAGAAGAACAAGTTTTTCTTCACTGACTAAGCTCGTATACGTTTTTGTCCTGTCTTCTGCAATGCTCAAATGTTTCCTCTTCTTTTATCTGTATTCATTTTTTGTCAAAGTGATTTGTAAGGATTTTGCTAGATTTCTTAGTGAAATTCATAAGACAACTTGAAATAATAAAAAATTATTTTAAATCTTAATATTTACATTAATATATGTTATATCTTAATATTATTTATTAGTGTTTAAAAATAAGTGTAACAATATATCTTAATATCCGACCATCCTCTTCGTTTTCTTCTGAAAATGATATCTCGGCACTTGCTCTTTTAATTTTGAGTTGATGCATACATAAAATTTGGAATGGGCGTAAAAGCTCTTTTAAGTACCAGTTGATTAACCCCAAAGATTTATTGGAGAAGGTGGCGTCTTGGATTTGGGTATCGATTTATTCAATATCAATTTCTTTATGTCATAGTTAGAATTCGAATTTGCTCCTGTCGAAACTCCGTTTCTCTGGTTTTGATCAACGTCAATATCACTCTATTTTAGCTTTCAGTGCTTGGTTTGCTTTGCTTTTTGTTTCAGTTTGAAAGGTATTGATCTTTCTCTTCTATTTCTAGTCTCAATCACACGTTCTTAATGGCATGTGTTCATGTTTTATTTTCAATCCAATTGAAATTTTCAGACCAACCTTTTAAAACCTTCATGTTTTAGTTCAAAATATTAATTCTATTAGTAATTAGCCGAGGAAATTTTTGTCGTTTATGATATATAGGTGTCCACTTGGAAAAAATTATCTATCTTCTAATCTAAAGACATCTGAAAAATTTTAAAGCTTGAACATTGAATTAAAAAGATCTCAAAAGGTTGAATACTTTAGGATAGATAATCAATCTTAAAGTGCCCCAATCTTTTAGTATTTTCTCAACCTAGTGTTTAAGCTTTTAAATTTTTAATTGAGTGACTAACTTTTTAAAACCTTAATAGTTCAGTTCAAGATGTTAATTCCATTAGTAATTTGATGCATAACGGAATCTTTGTTGTTTATGATATATAAGTGTCCACACGGAAAACTTCTTTCTACTCTAGTCTAACCATGACCAGTATTTTTTTAAGTAGACATTTACATGACATGAATGAAAAATATTTCGTTAATCAACTCAGCAAATTACTAATAGAACTAATAATTTGAGCTAAAGAGTCAAGGTTTTTAAAATTGGTCACTGAATTGAAAATTTTAAAAACTTGAGTATTGGATTAACAAAATTCAAAAAGTTAGGCACTTTAGGATTAGTTATCCCAACAACATTATGACAGTGTAATAATAGAGATCTAAAATTTCTTCAGTAGCTCAAGATTTGTTAATAGGAAATACAAAACCATCATCTTGATACAAAACCATAAGCTCGATCTATCATGGTTTGTGATTGCATTGACGTATCTATGGGATATTTTAGGCTTAGGCCGTACAATCAATTGCCCAAAAACCATTTCCATCACAAATATGGCCGACTTCTGTTTAACCTTATTGTTTTTCTTGTATGGTTTGTGTTTGTCATATATATTAAAGTTGTAAGTACGTAGTGGGAGCCTTATTACGTACCCCGGATCTACATGAAAGGATTAAAAACGAAGGTAATGCGGAATACCTG
>JANSVA010000009.1:24325070-24337564 GCA_025504915.1 Erythroxylum reticulatum | reverse complement strand
CAAAATTGCAATTAATGTTAGTCCAACTTTATGAGACATAGACTAATTGTCCCTAAGGACAAAAAAATGTCTAACAAAAGTTACTTAAATGACACTAGAATGCAGCTTGTGATGGGAGATAGATGATTAAAGCCTCCCAGCTTCATAAAGATCTTTCCTCCATCCTGTTCTTGCTTTTAACACGATGACAGATCATTGAACAAAAGAAATTAAGATACTAATGATTTTGATGTCAAGTAGACTTGCAGTGATGGAAACTTACATCTAATTGAATCACAACTTTGAATTTCCATAACACAAGATTGAACGATTGTGTATTAAGATAACCATATAATTGCTCTTACATAATTTAGGATAAATGCTTCTTTGAGTTGGAAATTGAATTTCAGTTAGAATGCATGTATGCTTTATTTGACACTTGTAATTCTATATTATGTTTCTTTTGCTTTAGATCGTTTGTGAAGATTTTAACTAGTTTGTGAAGTTTTAACTAGATGCCTAGTGATTTGTTCTGAACAGACATTTTCAACGTTACTTCAATAGTTGATGGGATGAACACAAGTAAAAATTTACATATAATTAAATCCTGAGCGAATTCCCAGTTGTGGGGTGAAACTTTAAAACATCTAGTGTCCATTACCACTATTCTACGAAAGGTTTCTCTTTGTGTTTTTGCTTTAGTAAATTGCATTTACCTTTCTGTCTTCTTAAATAATGCAATGTGAATATGCATCGAAAAGTATGGCTATATTCTATCTTATGTACTGAATAATGAAATAGAATTTATATGTATTTATATGTTTGAAACCAATGGGCCTGATATGTACTTTTAACTAATTATTTTAACAAATAACCATCATTTCTTCTTATAAAAAGTGTATAATGGCTCAATCTAATTGTATAAGGTTATTTTATAAGGGAAATTTTGTAGTAGAACTTGAGCTGAAATATGTTGATAGTCAAACAAGTAATTTTTGAAAAAAATTACCCTCAATTATATTAGTCATTAACCTATATATGACACGAGTAAGGAGTTAGGATACCTTTAAGTTTACAAAGCATGTTATAACATACCCAATTTCAAATTTAGTAAGTTTTTAGAGACTTATTAGATAAAACTAAACTTATCGCATTCTCATTAACCTTACGAAATCCATGAAATGGTTTATGTTTATATAAACCATTTGTTAGACACCCTAACACTTGCTTCAAAGATTTCACCTATAACTAGAGGAAAGGAGGGAGATGGTGAAAGTGAAAAGGGAAGTTGCGGTGTTATGATGGATTATATTCAAAATGAACATATTAATGAAGAAGTTGGTGAGGCTAATGACTATATTGATGAAGAAGTTAGTGATGTTGATGAACATATTGATGAAGAAGTTGGTGAAGAAGTTGATTAAGACTTAGATAACAAGATGATGGGGACTGGGACGATGGGTGATAAGATGTTATCTTGCTATATTATTTGATATTATCTCATTTGTTTTAGATTTCTTTTAGTGCTTGAATATGAAAATTAATATTTGTTTTGTTTTAGGAGATGAAAAGTAGAGATTTTATCAAATCGGGACTCTATTGATAATCAAGAATTTTGGCTGAAGTAAAGAGATTGCTGTGATGGATAAGGTTGATCACTTGAAGAGCTAGAGTTTAACTAAAAAACTTCCTTCTATCCTTATCATATAGGAATTTGAATTTGTTTTAGATAAACATCTTTACAAGTTAGAATTAGATTATGATTAGATTAGAAAGCTCTATAAAAGGGGCGTTCTTAAGAATAGAAAATGGTTATCTCTTCTCACATTTTTCACAATTCTTAATCTTTCTTTTATTTTTATTATTGACATAAAATTCATATGTGATTAAACTCAGTTGTTCTGATTCAAAAGAATTTGATATTCTAGTTGTAACCTTGTAAGGTTTTGTGTTCTTACCTTTTATTCATGTTTTAATTCAAGTATTTCTTGGTTTGAGTTCTCATATTTCATGAATGATTAATATTGATTAAACTGACAATTTAATTTAATATTGATTAGTCTATCTCTATCTAGGAATTCAATGATTCGTAATTATCATGAAAAATTGGTACAAGTAACAAACAGGTTATTTAAGAAACTGCATATTTAACTTATGATGAATAAGAAAACTAAGTTGAATAATTGCAACTATCTCAATTATTTAATTTAGGATTAGTCTTTTTCACTAAACTTATTGCTATCATTTATTTGATATGGAAATGCTATTACACCCAGTCAATGGATGATAAGTTTTAGTTTAGATGCTGAGTTTGAACTAATTAATATAGGAAAATTTGAGACTTGTTACGACTATCCTAATATGTTTCGGACTAACTGCTGGAGTTGTGAAAATATTTTTTTAGACAAATAATCAATACAATTAGATGAGATCTTTCTCTTGCATCGGAGTTTGGTAATTTTGAGTTTCTCACTTTTATATTCAGTTGATTTAATTTGATTTTTTATTTCTTGAAATTAAGAAACTAGTGTTTAGTTCTCTAGAGATTCGAACTGGTTCTACCACTATTACAAAAAGTTTAGAGAATCATAATTATTTTGAGGGCTTCGACAATTTGACCAAAATTTGGCATCGTTGTTGGGAAACTATTTTAGTTTCTTTGCATTTTTATTTTTACAGTTACTGTTAACCTCTTATATTGTATAACTCATGCTGTTTAGAAAGGTAAATTACAATATAATCCAAAAATTGAGAAGACAACTCATTGTTTGAGAAAAGAGGCTAAGCAAGGAAGTGGTCATTCACCTTCAGATGTGAAAGTTGAAGTAGATCTAACAATTAGTGAAGACATTAATTTTCTAGAAGTGGATGAAAAGATGACAAATTTAAACCCTAGAATATTGAGGGAGTTAGCGACACCGAAGGTGAATCAACAACCTTTATCCATTCAATTTCCAAGTGTTGAGGTAGATTTTAATTGAAATATGGTTTGATTCACTTACTGTATATTTTTTGTGGTCTTGCAGGTAAAGATCCACATAAACACCTGAAAGAATTTCATATTGTCCGTTTTGGAATGAAATCACAAGGCGTGACAAAAGAAAAGGTAAATCTCAAGGCCTTTCCGTTCTCATTAAAAGATAAGGCAAAGGATTGGCTATATTATCTTCCCCTTAGTTCAGTGACAACATGGAACGAGATGAAAAGAATGTTTCTAGAGAAGTTCTTTTTTGCAACAAGAGTAATGAATATCATTAAGGAGATATATGAGATAAGACAAATTACAAGAAAAACATTATATGGATGTTGAGAAAGGTTTAAGGAGTTATGTGCCAACTACCTAAATCACCAAATTCCCAATCAACTTCTGATTCAATACTTTTATGAAGGATTATTGTTAATGGATCGAAGTATAGTTGATGTAGCCAGTAGAGGAGCTTTGGTATACAAAACACCTGAGGCAGCCAGATAATTGATATCAATTATGGCCAAAAATTTTCAACAGTTTGGGACAAGGATAGTTGGAGCTATTAAGCTTGTGAATAAGGTAAGTAACATGCTCCTTGAGGATAAAATCTTTTATTTAACTGCTCTAGTTCGTCAATTGGCTGTAGGTTAATTGCAATTAGCAAGAGTGTGTTAAATATGCTCATTCTCTGGACATCCTACAGCTATATGCCCTAAATACAATAAGACTCTCTTCAAAAAGTTAACATAATAGGGAGATTTCCTGGCCAACCTCAACGAAAGTATGACCCATATTCCAATCATTACACTCCAAGATGGAGGGATCATTTAAACTTGAGCTATGGAAATCAAAAAGGGCAACAACGATATCAGTCTCACAATTTTAAACAACCTTAAGCCCCTATATATGCTTAACCTCAATCTTCAAATTCATGTATGTCTTTAGATAAAATTATTAAAGCAATTGCTAATAATACTCAACAATTTTAACAAGAAACAAGGTCAAGCCTTCAAAACTTAGGAAATCAAATCACTTCATTAGCCACCTTGGTAGGTAAATTGGAGGTAAAAGTATCAAGAAAACTACCTTCCCAAACGATGTTGAATCCTAAAGAGAATATGAGTGCAATGACTTTAAGAAGTAGTAAGGAAATTCAATCTGGAACTTTTTTACCAATGGAGGGAGAAAAGAACGATGATGGAAAACAGAAGGAAGAACTTCCAACTCAAGAATAAAAAAAAGTAAAAAATGATTCATCTTCATCAATTTCAATTAATGCACGTTTACCTCCTTTTCTAACAGGTTGACTAAACCAAAAGATGATGAATATGAAAGAGAGATCTTAGAAACTTTCAAAAAGGTGGAAATAAATATACTATTAGAAGCCATCAAGCAAGTTCTAAAATATGCAAAAAATTTAAAGAGTTGTGCACAAATAAGAGGAAGTTGAAGGACATGGAGAGAATAATTTTGAGCAAGAATGTATTAGCTGTGATAAATAGGAAATTACAGGAAAAATGCAAAGAGCCATGTATGTTTACACTTCTGCGTGTTATTGGTAATAAAAAATTGAGCATGCCAAGCTAGACTTAGGTGCATCTGTTAATGCCATGCCATACTCAACTTATCGAGATTTAAATCTTAATTCTTTGCAAGAAACTATTGTAATTATCCAACTAGCTAATCGTTCGTATGTGCGTCCCATGGAGTTATCGAGGATGTTTTAGTCTAAGTTAATAGTTTGGTATTTTTAGTGGATTTTTACATCTTGAAAATGGATGGAGATAGTGTGGAATATTTGGTTTTATATATGTTGGGTAGGCTATTTATGAAGACCACTAAGACGAAAATTAATGTGGATGATGGTACTCTTTCTGTAGAGTTTGATGGAGAGATAGTATAGTTCAATATTTTTAAAGCAATGAAATACCCTAATGATCTTCAATCTGTATATCATATGGATATTATGGATTATTTGTGTAGGATATGTTTAATAAAGAAAGTATTGAAGATGAGTTAAAGTTTAGGGCCAAATTAGAAGTGAACGAGCAAATTGATGAAACTTATGAAGTCGCAGAATCGTTATCAGCAATATAAATAGATTCGAAAACTTTGAATGTTGAATTTACTATAACTCACAAGAAAATCTTACCTTTTGTTTTACAGAATCCGAAGATAGAATTGAAGTTGTTACCTGGTCGCCTAAAATATGTCTATTTACGTGATGGAAAGTCATTAACTATAATCATTTCAAAAAGGTTGACTAACGAGCAAGAGGAACAAGTAGTAGCACTACTTAAGGAGTACAAAACTACAATTACGCAGAAGTTAGAGAGGAAAAAGCCACGTCGAGCATAACAACATTAAAAATTTACACTTTTCGGGAGGCAATCCAAAATATGATAGTTATTATTAATTTTGTTTTACTTATATATAGTTTGCATTTTTTGAAACATAAATTTATTGGCTTAAGGGAAAAAGGGGTCTTAAAATTTCAAACTACTAAATGTGAGATCTCGCCTTACATAGTTTATTTTTCTAGAGTGAAGACCTTAAAATTTCAGACTACTAAATCTCATAAGGCGAGATCTCGCCTTATCTAAGTTAGTATTTTGGAGTGAAGATCTTAAAATTTCAGACTACTAAATTGCATAAGGTGAGATCTCTCCTTATACAATTTAGTGTTCTAGAATTCCAGCTTACTAAATCTCATAAGGTAAGATCTCACTTTATGTAATTTAGTATTCTAGAATTCCATATTATGAAATCTCATAAGGCGAGATCTCACCTTATGTGATTTAGTGTTATGAAAAAACTTTAATTTAATTTAATCTCCCATTTAATTATTTAATTTATCTTTATTGAAATGTTTTTTTCAATTTTTATTTTTTCAAAAAGGAACACCCTAACCCTAATCTGTTTGTTTCTCCTTTGGCTGACCAACAAGAAGAACAACATGTAACCGCCCACCTCGTACAACTCTCCACTAGCTTACACAGTTAATAACTTCTCACCCACATGATAAACTTAAACAAGCAGTCCAACAACAGTCGCACCTCTATAACACATCTCCTTTATGATGTTTGCACCTCATGGGAGTCCTTTATTCTTTATTTTCTTTGACTATTTTGATGATTTGTGAGTATCTTATGTATACATTAGGGGAAAATAATGAGTTTTGAGTATCTTATGCATACATTAGGGACATCTATGATTTAGGTATGAGGGAGCGAATGTTTATATTATAATGAACGATGTGATTTGTGCTTGGGCTCATGATATGTTGATTCACATATTAATTATTTCTCATGATAACTTCATAATTTTCTGATTGTTATTCATGAATTATTCTTAAGTTAGGATACATTTTTTGTTTAATATCTAATGTATGAGAGTGAGAAGCATGATTAGTGTTTTCATTAAATTGTTTCAAGTATCTCATTGATTTTATTGAATGAAAGTGTGCAAGACTTGATGCATTTTTGATACCTACGTGAGCTTTAAGCTTAAGAGCATTCATCACATATATGCTTATACATATCCTTTTGTTATGTGTTATCAAACATAGTTTGTTTATGCTAGAATTTGCTTTTGAATACGTGTTGACACCACATTTTTTATGAATTTGTGTATAAAAATGATGAGGGCATTTAGGATAACTATTCTTTTACCTAAACAAGCCTACCTTACTTTTTATCCTTAGAAAACCAATTTAAGCCTTACCCTTTTTTATTGCATACTAACCTTATTACAAGACAATTGACCCTTTTTTGTTGATATCCTTAATGATTTTGAATCCCTAAATTGAAAGAACTGGATCAACTTATTTGCATAGGATTTTGACTATTTATGTGAAAAATAAATTAGACAATTCAAGTTGCATTGTTTTGACTTTTTATAGAATGGGGGAGAAGTAACAAAAAATCCTCTTGATATTTTTTTCCAAAAGAAAGAGAGAAAGAAACCAGAAAAAAGAAAAATAAAAAAAAGAATGAAAAGAAAGGAAAAAGTGATTGAAAGAGATGCTATTTGAATCCAGTGAATTTTGACTTAAGTTGAAACTTGTGTAGACAAGATTGTATGATTCCCTTCAATTTATTTAGCCAAAAAGTTTCTTTCTGTCATACCTTACCTAAGTCATGTTACAACCTTTATAAAGTCCCTCTGATGTTTGCATTAAGTTCATATTATTCAGTGGTGGAGATCTGATTCTTAAGCAAGCTTATGGAAATACTTGCTATGTTTTGATTTGAGAGCTTAATGAACCCTAAACACTTTGAGCGTATAGAGTGAAATCTTTATGAGAGTATCAAGTCTTGTTAATTTGATTTTGATGGAATTGATGAGATGCTATATTTTAACAATGTGCCCTATGAGTGCTTTATTTTATCTTAACCCTTAAATGTGAATTAGCTTTCATATATTTTTAGATGACATGAAAGGAGATAAGAGGTTGTTATGAAGAAGATTAATTTATTGAATTGATGTATAATTTAAGGACAAGCATGAGTTTAGTGTGGGGAAATTTGATAAAACGTTATCTTATTATATTATTTGATATTATCTTCTTTGTTTTAGATTTATTTTGGTGCTTAACTATGAAAATTAATATTTGTTTTGTTTTAGGAGATGAAAAGTAGAGATTGCATCAAATCGGGACTCTATTAATGATAATCACGAATTTTGGATGAAGTAAAGTGATTGTTGTGATGGATAAAGTTGATCACTTGAAGAGTTAGAGTTTAATTGGGAAACTTCCTTCTATCCTTATCATATAGGAGATTGAATTTGTTTTAGATAGACATCTTTACAAATTAGAATTAGATTAGGATTAGATCAGAAAATCCTATAAAAGGGACGTTCCTCACAATAGAAAATGGTTCTCTCTTTTTACGTTTTTTGCAACTTCTAATCTTTCTTCTATTTTTGTTATTGAAGAAAAAGCTATGTGTGGTTAAACTCTATCGTTCTGATTTAAGGGGATTTGATATTCTAGTTGTAACCTTGTGAGGTTTTGTGTTATTACCTTTTATTCACATTTTAATTCAAGTATTTCTTGTTTTAAGTTCTCATATTTCATGAATGATTAATATTGGTTAATCTGATAGTTTAATTTAATATTGACTAGTCTATCGCTATCTAGGAATTCAATGATCCGTAATTGTCATGAAGGATTAGTACAAGTAGCAAATCAGTTATTTAAGAAATTGCATATTTAACTTATGATAAACAAGAAAACTAAGTTGAATAATTGCGGCTGTCTTGATTATTTAATTTAGGGTTAGTCTTTTTCACTAAACTTATTGCTATCATTTATTTGATATGAAAATGCTATTACACCCAATCAATGGATGATAAGTTTTGGTTTGGATGCTAGGTTTGAACCAATTAATTTAGGAAAATTTAAATCTTATTATGACTATCCTAATATGTTTTGGGCTAAATGCTTGAATCGTGAAAATATTCTTTTTAGACCAATGATCAATGTTATAATTAGTTAAGATATTTCCCTTGAATCGAAGTTTGATAATCTTTAGTTTCTCACTTTTATATTCAATTCGTTTAATTTGATTTCTTATTAATTTTAATTAATCCAAAACCCTGTTTAATGTTATTAATTGAAATTAAGATAATAATGTTTAGTTCTCTAGGGATTCGACCTGGTTCCACCACTACTACAAAAAGTTTGGAGAATCAGAATTATTTTGAGGGCTTCAACAACCCAACTAATAGGTATGTACAATTTGATATTCTTGATGTCCTCAAATCAATTGAAATTAATTCAGTTGATTGTGGTAGTTTTATTAGTAGTGATGAACATCGAAGTGGTGAAAAACCTAGAGAACCATTGTGAAGACCAAGTACAAAAATTAGGTATAATTTAAGTAATGTGGCACCATATTAGAGATTAGAGTTGGAGTTTCGAAATACAAAAGAATTTAAAGATGTTGTTATCGATTATGTAGTATAAATATGATACAATATTAGGTTAAAGAAGAGTGATAGCCATAGGATCATAGTTGGGTGTATTGAAGGATGCCCATGAGAGTAGTATGTTGGTTATGAAAAGAACAAATAGTATTTTAAAGTGAAGGTATATAATCCTCATTATAGTTGTTTCACTGCCGACAAACCTAAATTAGTTTCAATTAAGTTCCTTATGAGACATTTTAGGGATAGAATTCTTAATAAGTCTAGTATCTCAATGAAAAAGATTGTAGAAGGGTGTATAGGGAAACTTAATATATTTGTTAAGTAAGTATAAAGTAGCAAAAAGGAGACTGAGAAAATATAGGGCAATTGATTTTATGAATGAATATGCCATACTATAAATATATGTATATAAGTTGCAGATTAGTAATGCTAGTTCAACAACGGAGTTACAACATGCAAAGAATAAAGATACTTCTTTGTTACAGGTATAAAAAATTATATTTATTGATATAAACAAACAACCAAAGTAAGGTTATACATTTTATTCATACTTCTTTATCATTTTTTTATGGTTCAAAAGGTTAAACATTTTCTTTGATGTCATAAAAAGATGATGGAGGCATTTGAGTCCAAATTTTGGTATTGATGGTTCTTTTTGAAGATAGAATTTCGAAGTCAGTTATTAAGTGCAATAAGAAGGGATGGTGATAGAGGGATATATTCATTGAATTGGGTTATTATGGAGAAGGGATGGTGATAGAGGGATGTATTCATTGAATTGGGTTGTTATGGAGGTAGAAACACTAATTCATGGAGATTGTTTATAAATCTATTGGCTTGTAACTTATAATTGGATAATAATGAAGGACTTGTAATTATATTTGATATCCAAAAAGTATCTTATGGTTCATATATTTATAATTAATTAGAATACAACTTCTTTTATGTTAACTAAAATTTTTCTAATGTTTTAGGGACTGGTTAGAGTTGTAGAAGATACATTTACTAAATGCCACTCATTGAATGTGAGCTAGACATATTATACAATTCACATATGAACTAAAAGGCAAAATATTTGTAGAATCAATTTTGAAACTATACATAGTAAACATACGTAGAAGATTTCAACAAGTAGCTAAAAAGACTAAATCAAATAAAACTTGGATGTGCTTCAACATTGCTTGAATATCTTAAGGAGAGGTAGGCAAGATGCTAACAATCTTTTCAATTGAAATGCCTAGTTGCTGACAACAATATGAGCAAAACCTTTAATTGATGGATCTTACCAAAAAGAGATAGACAAATTATTAGTATGCTTGAAGCAATTAGAACCATGGTGCTAAAGAGATATGCATATATGAGAGAATTTTTATATGCTTGGAAGCTAGACATTATAAAGAAATTGGAGAAGAAAAAAAAGATGTAATGCAATGGGGAATGGTTTGGAATGGAAATGGGGCATATGAAGTGTCAAAGAGTAATAGCAAACATACTATAAAGATTAGTTGACTCCAATCATGTAGTTCTCGAGCATGGAATTTATATGGACACCTTTACAAATAATGTGATAAGTGTTATTCACCATTCTAAACAAATTGTGAAGACATTTGAAGATAGGTTGCTACAAAAAGGCTTAATTCCTCAATTTATATAAGCATATATTACATCCTATTACTATTAGGGGTGCATTTTTTTGGTCTATGATTAATGTAGAGGTGATAAACCCACCACCTAAAAGAATCATACTAGGGAGACCAAAAATAACTGAAAGAAAAGGTCCAAATAAACTTAAATATTAAAAATCCAAATAAATTATCTCAGAAGGGACATGTATCAAAATGTAAGAAATGTGACAATTCTGGCCGTAACTCCAGAAAATATAAAAACCTTATTTGATTGTAAGCCTTCCATTACTTAACATGCTTTGCTTCATATATCAAACTCACAGTGTTACTTTTATAATATTTATTAGGTCTTCACTAACATAACTTTACAGGTATATAACCATTCAAACTTTTATAAATTTATCTTAGTTGTAATAACTGATGATTTTGTTACATTTTATTAATATAGGTTATTGGTTCAAACATATTTGAAGATATTATTGTACCAAGTCAATAAAGCAATACTGTGAGTTTAATACATGATTATCCATTACATTATTAATAATTAATTCAAATGAATATTGTGAATGATAGTGTGTTTCTAGGTTGATAACTCTTTACATAGTAGTGAATTCAAGCTATAATTTAAGCTAAGGGGTTTAAGGTTCAAAGGATAATCTAACATCACTTTTCAATAGTTACAAGCTCAAGAAAAAAGGAGGAGAGCATCATTGACTCAACTTCTACACGAACAACTTTCTTAGTCAAAGTGCAAATGAGGAAAGCAAGGTGACATAGAATCAACCACATTAAAGTTGTCATATGTGTTGGCAATAAGTTTTTTATGAATGTATTGCTTGCATAATACTATATGAATAGATAAATGGATGGTTGGATGTTGTTGGCACTTTCTTTTTAGTTAGATTGGCATGTATATATATCTGCCACTTTTGAATATGAATTCCAACAATCATAAATATAATTTTCACTTTTGAATATGAATTCCAAATTTATATCTATTAGTGATGTGTTTTCCATTATTAGTTAATGAATTCCAAATATATTACTATTATGAATTACTAAATATCTAATAGTGATGTGTTTCAATAAACTAATGCCTTACTTCATGAGTTTTATTTGCTTATCAATTGCCATGGTTATACTTGTTTCAAACGTGGTTGCTTAGGTCTCTTTTGTTAATATATTTACTTCTTTCCTTAATTCATGCATCATTTTAATAGCCCTGTCAATAAATTTGTCATTGTGCCACTTAAAAAAAATCATATCTTGTAATCTGAAATAAAATCAATTTAATAAAATAAACATTATACATATCATCATTCTTAACTTATTAAAAAATCAAAACTTTATATTTTTTGGTATTTGTAAAAATCTCTTTCTTTGGTTATAATCACTCGTTGAATCTCTTAACGTGACTTTTAACCAACAATATCAAACTACATTACCATCATTTGAATTTAGCATTGTATTAGTAGAATACACGAGGTCTA
This sequence comes from Erythroxylum reticulatum, assembly GCA_025504915.1. NCBI lineage: Eukaryota > Viridiplantae > Streptophyta > Magnoliopsida > Malpighiales > Erythroxylaceae > Erythroxylum > Erythroxylum reticulatum. The sequence continues at coordinate 24,325,568 of JANSVA010000009.1, read as the reverse complement.
TAGCTTTAGGAGATCACTACAATTAGCACAATTTAATTACTAGAGCTCAAATTCATTAAGTATATAATACTAAGGACGAACACGAAAATTCATCCCGCCATTCAAATGATCCATAAGTTACTTTTTTTTTCATTTTTTCGAATATTAATTTCTCTCACTTAGGCGTGATTTATTCTTATTCTTACTCACGCCTATGATTGTCTAGTCACAGGCGTGATTTATTTTATGTTATTCATTCAATAGGATGTTTTTTTGTATTTTACTGAATATTTTTCATCATACAATTTAAAAATACTTATACTAAAATAATAGTTAATGAATTAATTTTGATATAATTAATAGTTATTATAATATAATCGATTAATTATTAAGTATAACTAAGGACAAACGAGATGAACAAACACAGAAATCCATCCCACCATCTAAATGATCCAATAGTTTTTTTGCTGATATTTATTTTTGTCTCACTCAGGCGTGATTTTTTTTAATTCTTATTCT
>JANSVA010000009.1:24282455-24322149 GCA_025504915.1 Erythroxylum reticulatum | reverse complement strand
AATCATATTTATGAATTGTTGCTCAGTGTAGAAGTAAAGCTAAGTGCAAATAGATCGGCTAAGTCTACAATTAAAATATCAGATTACCAACATAAACAATGATGTTATTTTCTTCTAAATGCAGCAGTTAAAGACAATTAAGCATATAAAGCATAGAAGGTTTTGCCTTGAAGCACGAATGCATGGATCTTTTCATAAAAAAATCAACAAAATCGTCCAACGAACTTCAAAAATCTATTAAAATAGTTAGTAGTATAAGAACGAAGCATCGACCCATATCAAAATAATATTTTTACTTAATACATTTTACTAAATGTTGTGAAATATGTTTAAAGATGTAAGAGATTACCTGATTAGCAACTTCACGATCACCCACACCCAATAAATTTTTTAACTTTTTCTCTTATATTAATTTTAATTAACCTAATCACCCGTGACTTTTGTAAGATTTATTTGAAATATTTTTTCTTTTTTAAATTATAATTAAGTTACTATTTTTTACACTGAAAAAATAGAGTAATTAAATTTCAATTAACAAAAAAATATTTAAGATTTATTTAAATTTTTTTAAATTTAAATTAACTATTTAAGATTTCTTTTAAATTGTGACTGGATTAATTTTATTTGAAGGTCTGTGGTCACGACCTGTGACTGAAAATACTTAATTTAAGTTAAAATAAGAAAAAAATTATTTAATATTTATTTAAAAAAATTTAGACACTAAAAATACGTAATTTAAATTAAAATAGGGAAATTTTATTAAATATTTATTTGAAAATTTTAGTTACAGTTGTAATTTAGAAAAATCACACCTGCAGTTGTAGTCACGGGTGTGACCGTGACTCAATCTTTTCACTCCAAAGGATACAAAGTTCTTTTTACATTTGTATTTACTTTCTATGTTTTATCCATTCACAAAGAATACATCATATTTTACATTTCCTACTTTTTAAAAATTTTTCATTCCAAAATTTTACAATCTAATTTTAATTTTTCATTTTTAATATTCTAGCTTATATATTTTAAACATTTCTATCGTAATTCCTTTCTTAATATACATTTAAAATTTTACAGCCTAATTTTAATTATTCATTTTTAGTATTCTAAATTATATATTTTTAATATGTCTATCATAATTCCTTTCTTAATATACATTAATCTTAATTACATTCAAAAATTTAAATACTGATAATTTGATTGCAGCTTTTAAAATCGCACAATATTCATTTATACATTAAATAATATAAGATGTTGGGTCTTTTTATTATCTTAATTAATTAAATATTTTTAATTTTTTCACAACGTATTAAATTAAGTTATTAACTTTTTTATCCTTAATTAACTATAATATTTAATTAATAACAAAACATTTTACATTTAAAAAATTTTTCCTCTCAAATAAATAATTTTACTAATCCATGTTTTACATCCTAACTTATATATTCTTAAGTTTCCTATGGTGAATGATCATATTTCATCCCTTGTTTTTTTTTTTATTCCACATTTTTACTAACTAAATTTATCAGTTCTTTTTTATATTAAATTTATATATTTTGAATAATTCTGTCATGATTCTTTTATTATTATAAATATTAAATATTAATATTGTTATCACAAAATTTTAAATTACACAGTTTTTATTTATTTTAAACTTATTTTGCTTGATTTTTTTTATTTTTTTATATATTTTATACATTTATAACAGATACATTACACTATACATTTCCTTAATTTTTAAAATTTTCATCCCAAATTTTTGCTTACTAATTTTACTTATTCATTTATTACATTCTAAATTATATATTTTTAATATAACATTTTAAAACCTTTTTAATAAAATATCCATTACAAAATTAAAATATTTATAATTTAATTCCTAATTTTCCATATTTATTATACATTAAAATTATATAATAATATAACAAACTACAAATTTAAAATATTTATAATTTAATTATAAATTTTTAAATTTTACTTATAATTTAATTACAAATTTTTAAATTTTTATTTATATATTAAAATTATATAATAATGTAACGAATTAAATTATAAGGGTATTATTACTGCACATTTGCGCAAAATTAATCTGCTAGTATACCAACTAACAAAGGATAATAGTAAACCAACAATAAAATTAGCTAATGGAGTAGGTGAATTTTAGTAGGAAGCAATGAAGTAGAGGTTGGCCCCCAAAAAGAGTATGCAGGTTAGACATTTGGGAGGATAAGGTCTATAATATGGTTTTCTTAACTATATATATAACACGAAATTATGTAAAATTATATAAAAACTATACATCTTAATGTCTGGTTGCAACCCCATGATGGAGAGACTAAAAAATAATTTTCTTACAGTACTAAGCTTCCCACTTTTACACATTCCATCAATTAATAGACTATAGGTTACAATATCAAGCTTTATACTTGTTTCAGTTAATTAAGAGCAGGTTCAAAGTCTCGATCAATTCTTTTTTCAAATCCTGCTATAGCTGCACGAGCGTTTCCTGCATGTCATGAATAACTTACAAATAAGAAGAACCCTAGAGCAAAATGGGAAGTAGCTAGTCAGTTTCTAGACTCAAGCATTAGTTGATAAAGTCTGTCTACATCACGGAGAAAAGTCATTGCGGCGAAGATAGAAGCCAAGTTGTCAGATGCAAGAGATAGAAGCCACAATAGGTGCGAGAGACAAACAAGATAGAAGCTAGAGCAGGTGCGAGAGAGAAAGTAAGCGTATGAGCGAAGCTCTAGCGGCAAGGAACGAGAGGGGGAATCCAAAGCAGTGCGACATGTGAGAGATAGAAGTTTAGAAGAAGCAAGTGCAGGAGAAAAGTTTTAAGAGTTTGCTACAAATAAGAAAACAATTTAGGATTTAAATTATTTATGTAATCTAATTAGGTCTTAAGATTAATTCTTATAATAAAAATATTTCAATTTTAATTTCTAAAATTTGATAGTAAATTATATTATCTCACATGACATTAATGTTACAATAAGACTCATTATTATATTGTAACAGAAAATAAATAATACCACTTCAGCATACACGTAATATTTAATTAATAGAAGGTTAATCCCGACAAATTTTATACCTATTTAAAATCTATTTTGTTTGCTTTAGAAATAATAAAGTTCAAATTATAATATGATAAAAAAAAAGTTAGGTTCAAATTACATTTTTTATTTAAAAAATATTCGAATTTAAATAAACCTAAGCCATCTTTGATTTATGCGCATAAATGGTTTATGAGGAGTAAGGAAATGGGAAATTAGACTATTATTTCCTATTTCAGTAATTTTGTAATAAGTAGTACTCTTCTATTATCGCATTGAATAGATTCTTAAACGTACTTAATAACTTGTAACTATATGCTTATGATAAATTATGTAATGAATTCATAAATTCAAAATAAATAGGAATTTAGTTTAAGCGAAGTCAATTTCCCATCCTCAATAACATTGGAAAGTTATTCTTATATAATTGGAAGTGAAGACATCCAGTCAAAGTTGCAAATACTGTACTAAAATTGGTACCGGATTAGGTTCTGATACGGTATTGTATCGATACCGGTCAATACTGGGTATCGTTTCCGGTGATTTTTTAAATTTATAAAATAGTCCTTGAAAATTTTAAAATTCGCAAAATAGCTTATTAGTATATTATACAATTGTATTGTATATTTTACAAGTTTATATCAACCATGTTTTCAAAAATCATAATAATAAACAATAATCACAATTAATATGAAATAACAATAATTTTAAATATTCCACATATAAATAATAACCTTAACTAATATGAAAAAAGACATTCATCATCATACAGATATAAAATTAAGAATACTACAAAGTATTTAAAATATTACAATAATATAATTTCATCATTTTAATAAATAATAATTACATTAAAACATCCAATAAAAATAAAAATAAATATTCTTAACTATTATAATTTACAACAAGAATTTATAACTAGGAAACAATCAATTAGAAATTAAATATAAAAAAACATTTACAATTACATACATATATAGAATTTAACATATGCATCAAATATAAGTAAAATTAAAAGAAAAAAAACAAAAACCTAGTACGAAATTTAATCATCAACGGGAGGATACTCGCTATAACTGCATTGACCTCAGTTATCATTTGGTATAAAATTATCATCATTAAGAAAAGCTTTGTCATCATCATCATTCAAATTTAATGCACAAAATGAAATGTGAATGCTTTTACATCCAAGATTATCTTTAAAGTCATTAGCATCTAACAAATTCGGTTCTTCAGAAACCTAAATCCCCAAAAGATCAATATTATCAAAGGAAATTGGATCGGTTGAACTATTTATTCTATTAAGACTCCTAGTAAACAATAAAACTTAATTATTAGAAAATTATAAGAAATTATATCAAAATTAATAATGATAATAACATACCTTTCCTGAAGCTTTAAATTGTAACAGACAAAAACTAAGTCATTCAACCTCTTATGCTCCATTCTATTCCTTTTTTTGAAGTGGATAAATTCAAATGTACTTCCGTTTCGTTCACAACCTATTGTACTCACATATTGACTTAAAATCCAAATTGCAAACTTTTTCAATTTTGGACCACAATTTTTGAATTGATCCCACCAAAAAACTGTAAGTCATAAGATAACAAAAGTAATGTTATAAGTAAAATAAACTGATAATTAATTTTCAACAAATAAGAAAAAGGAAACATCTAATATCTGGAGAAAGTTTTCCTCTTTGTCGAATAGCTATCGACATTCCAAAATCCTCATAAGACAACTTATAAAGCTCCATCTGTAAGCTTAAGAGATCTTGTATCGCGTCAAGCTAAAAATTGTTGTAATAATTAAAAGCATTCTTTTATTAATTTCAACTTGCTTAGTAAAATCCAGTCTAAAATAGACACTAGGATTCAGAAATGCCCTAGCAGCAAACAACGGAGAAGAAAATTATCTTTCCTTTCTCTCATTAATGATTAAAAGATATAGTGTGTATAAAGAAGACTTATATTTCATATTGGCCTTGATTGCTTTCGTCGCTTTCTCCATGGCATAAAAATATAAATCATTGTCGGCTTTTTTTCATTATCAGCTAAGCGAAACATCCTTACCAAAGACTTACAACTCGGATGACAATTGGCATTGAGACCAAAACTCTTTGTCTTCCAGTATAATATTACAAACCTCCACTCCAGCATTAGCCTAGCATGTTGAGATGCAATCTACTTATTACTTGTAAACATTCGTTTTAACTCTTTCTTCATTGAAATAAAAGACTGAAGTGATAAGAAATTGTTGCAAATCTTTTCACAGCAGGACGACACAAGTTTCTACCATTAGTAAATTCCTTTCTCATCAAATTCAATACCCATATATGATTATAAATGAACTTTGCCACATTTTTAGCTTTCTGCATAGTCTCATCAATAACAAGAAAATACCTAGTATCTCCTATATTATCTATCATTAAGTCAATGCAATGTGCAACACAAAGAGTAAAAAAAAAAGAATTATATATATTCTGCAACATTTTTCCTACCGCTTTATAAGTGGAATCATTGTCAGTAATAAAATGAACAATGTTTTCTGACCCTACTTTATTCATAACTTCATCAAATATCGAAAACAAAGTTTTATTATTTCTAATAAGGCCAGATGCATCAATAGGTTTCAAAAACATAGTCATTTGTAGAATAAACCCAAAAACATAAGCCAACCATCACACATAATTGAACATCCATAAGTACCCCAATTCACTGTTCTTTCTACCAAATAACTTCTAATTTTAGAAACAGAACAACTTAAAAGTTTACTTCTTAAGTCATCAATTGAAGAACCTTTGTATCCCAGAACATAAGATGTTATTGCATCTATCATAAGTTGAAAATAATAAGACTGAGAAGTAATAAATGATGAACCTATATCATACCACCATCTAGCTACTACCATATCAATATTGTGAGTCGCATCCTTGATTTCATTGCACTACGAACTAAAGGTTGAGCTCTAGTGGTTGTTCGCGTTGCAAAGAAACTAGTCACCTGCCTTCTTCTCTTCCTCACATCAGGTTCAGGTATTTCTTCTTGAGCCTGAGATGGAACACTACCAGTACCATTACCACCACTATTTCTACCACTACCACTACCACCTTCAACCTTTCCCTTCTATCTCTCTCATGTTGATATTCATTAAGTAATGTTTTTATTTGCCACTTCACATCATGATTTATTTTTTTACAAGGTTTCACATCTTTTTTAGCTCCAACTAAATATTTCTTTAATCAAGTGATTCCTTCAGCTTTCAAATGCTTGTTACAAAACAAGCAAATAATATGATTCCTCATACTGAGAACCAATGTAACATGAGCCCAAACTGGATCATTGTATCTTTTTAAAATGGATTGATCAGGAGTTCTTGAACTTCCTTTTATTTATCTGTAGAAAAATAAATGAATGCATATGTCAAAATAAATAATAGATAATTTCATTACACAATATGCATATCCATCTTTTATAATATAACTTATTTTGAATGATTACATTATACACATATAAACAATTTCCACTTCCAACAATTTCATTTCTAATATTTTCCAACAATTTCAATTTAATCATTACAAAATATACATAAACAATTTTCACTTTCAACAATTTTCAACAATTCCATTTCTAAAAATTTCGAACAATTGCAATTTAAAGTTTCAAACGTCACAAATCATACATAAACAATTTCCATTTCCAATAATAACAAAACATACATAAAATAATTTCCATAAACAATAATCACGAAACATACATAAGATAAAACAATTTCCACCTTCATCATTTTCTAGTTCCACATTTCGATGAAATATAATTTGGAACTAGAATTACCATAAATACCTTGAATCACATAATTAATTAGTAAAATTAAGGTAGCTATATATTTGTATACATTGCTTTTGAGTTTTTTTATACCCCAATTTTTTTTGGTAATGTAATACACCTTATATATTTGTATATATTGCTTTTGAGTTTTTTTATATAAAATTAATGTAAAATCTAACACGTACAAGCCATGCTTAAATGATGTAGTCAAGTTACTTCAATTAGATAAACCTCATTTATAATTGGTAAAAAGTTCAACTTTTGTCAAATTAATTATATGATATATTTGTAAAAAAAGAATAATAAATTTACTTCATTCATAATTAAGTATAGATTAATGCTAAAGGAAATTGGTATGGTAAGCAAACACTTAACTTTATAATATTCTGATTTATAAAATATGATTTTGTATCTATATGTCTATTAAATTAAGTATTAACAAAACTAATAATAATCAATAATTCAATCAATTCAACATACTTCCAAGTTCCATTCTACATTTACAAAATCACAGTTCATTCTAGACCAATTCCTTCCACACTTTCATAGTTTCATTACACATCTACATTTTGTATCTACATCTCTATTAACAACTTCAATAAACCAATTTACAATTTTTACTTTTCACACTTTCACAATTCCATTCCACTCCACTACAGTCTACATCCACAGTCAACAGTCCACAACACAACAACAAACTAACATATGCGATTCCCAATTCACAAAAACACCAACATCTCCATTTACAATTCACAAATACATAAACAATTCCATTCACAACAATTCACAAAAAAACCTTACATCATATCACATACCCAATTATTTCAGAAATTCAACAACAATTTTTAAGGTCAGAGACATCGGGTAGATCTAGCGTGGAAGAGGAGAGGAGATCTGAAAGTAGCTGAGGCTGCTAAGGCATTGGTGGTAGTCTTTGATGGCGTCAATGGGCATCGATGGTGGTGGGCGTAGATGTGTGAGAGAGAAAAAAAATATTGGGAGAAGCGATATAGGGCATCGGTTGTGGTGGTGGCAGGAGGTGGGTGGCCTGGGTGTGTGTCGATGCTCGGTGATGGAGGCCGGTGGGCGTCAATGGTTGGTGGGTCGAGAGAGATAGTGAGAATTGTGAGAAAAAAGTCGGATGTGGGAGTGGAATAGGAGGAGGAGGACAATAGCAGCACGACGAGCGTCAGTGTGGTGGTCGTTAGGTCGGTGACGGCAATGACGGTGAAGAGCAAAAGAAGAGAGCTACAATGTGAGTGAGAGTGTGAGTGAGGAGATGAGATGACAGATAGGTTAGAACAGACAAGAAGAATGCATGCGTTTTAAGGATTTAGGGTTAAAATTTTTATTTTTTTTGCAGATATACCCCTAAAGTTTTAAAATTTTTTACCAGCCGATACGGTACAAAATAGATTGGTACACAATAGCATTTAAACTCGATAGACACTCCCTGTCTCATTCCATTTTTTGACCAGTACAATATGAGACGCAAAACCAGTACTTAAAATTGAACTATCTTAAAATACTTGTAATGGAAGAAATTAATTGTAACTAATGAAGTTGAAAAGACCAACACAGCTACTCTAACTACAATATTGATCCAAGTTTTGTTCGAGAATCAGCTGAATACACAACTACTGCTTAGATGATTAACGTCAATTCAAAATCCCCAAATCAACTAAAAAATGAGGACAATACTCTCGTTGCCAGTTGGTACCATTTTCTTATGCTGTAGTCAAGCAGAGCCGTCAAAATCAACATATTAGTAACCATGAATAATCTGGGAGCACTTATTCTTGATCCAACGAATGCCATTCTTCAAAGAAGCCTTGACCCTACCTTCCACACCGTAAACCTTATATTTCGCAACTCTCCTCTTTCTCTGCATCTCCGGATCGCTAAAACCCCAGGGCTTTGACGCGCTCTGTCTCGGCCGATTAGCCCTAGTTGCAGCCGCCAGATCCGGCGACCCCGGCCGAGACGCGTAGATCTGGTTGTTATTCCCAAAGCTCCTCCCGCTCACGATCTCAGGTCTCCTCCCAACTCCGTAAGGCCTTTGACCCGATCCGTAGCGCTCCATCTTCGGTAAAAGAATCGTTTGCGCTTTAAGAAACTTCTGGTTTCATAGACGTAAAGGGTATAGAAGGAAGCGAATAACAGGGTGTGTAAGATAAAAGCAATGCGTGAGTGACTTTTTAAGTTTTGATCTCTGTGCTCGAGGAAAATGTTTTTAAAAAGAAAATTTCAGAAAAAGGTAACAGAATAAATTAGAGGAAAAAAAAGGGACTATTCATTAACTAGATTCGCGTAGCTGGAAGGAACTCGAGGTTCATGTTCTTTTGGGCGGTGAACAGCCTTGACGTTCCTCTGGATTTATGGTTCTTTACAAAAAGGGACAAAACACGATTAAAGGTGTCTTGTCTCCCTCAACTCATGTAGGATTGTTCAGCTTACCAAACATGTCTTGACGGGTATGAAATTTTTTGTTGAGTAATAGTTTGGAATCCATTTTGAGGCTCGCATCCCAATTTTGATACATACAGATGCGGCATTTCAAAACTTACCCCTGTAAGGATTTGTTTCCTTTCAAGTTCATCGTTTATTCTATTGCCCTCGAACACTGTATTCGATTATCCCTACAACTTCCAGAAAATAAATCTTGGATTTGGACAAACCATTATTCATGACAAATGTTTGCGGATACCAGCTCGAAATCTAATCCGTCACTGATCAGGCAACGCCTGTAACACCTGCTATATCCCGCAGTTGTCTTGTAAGTGTTTATACATGAAACATCATCTGATTCACAAACCTCCGTTATTATAGAATCAGGCACGCAAATTGGACAACAAAGGGTTCAACACCATGAAATTTATGATCAGGATGGAGTTCAACAGAAAAAAACAGAGATATATTTCAAACAAAACGGTCGTAAGACAGTTGGGCTAAACGTAGCCAGAGGGAGTAAGTTTAAGTCCGAGATCAATACCTACATCTTGCTCCGACAAAATCTTAACAGACAATCCAACAAAAGATGCGATGGTTGGAACGTGTAATGGATGTGGAATACAGATTTGCCGAGAAGGGCACGAGGTTATCAACAGTGGTCTTGATCGGTAACGAATTGCTTGTGGCATAAGTTTGGCAACAGCTGCACTATTGTCGATAAACCCTCTTGGACTTGAAGGAGGAGTTGCTTTCACCGCATGCGAGCTTAGTACAGGCGCCGCTGCCATGAACCGCTGATCACCATGGTACAGCGCACGTCTTGCTCTTTGGCGCTCTCTCTTGTGTGCATTTTGGTGGCCTCCTAGTGCTTGTGAATTAGTAAAGGCCCTGCGACAAAAATCGCACTCGAATTTTCTGTTGTCTTCCAAGTTTACTGTTTTAGTTAGGATTTCATCCTGTTTAGTCAAGGGGAAACCAAACAGCTTCATTTGTGAGGCAGGTCTATTGTCAGATACCTGGATTGAGGATCTGCTCTTTGCCATTTTTGTCGGTGAAGAACTTATCTTGTTCAATTTGTGTGCTAATGCCTCTATTTATAGGGAACTGGTAAATTGGTACTGAGGACAAGATGAGAAAACTCTACCTTTTGGTACCTCGTCAATAAAACCATAGGTGTATATAATATCTTGTAAAGGAACAAGATAGGATCATAAATTTGATAAATTAAATTAACCTTATGTTGGGAAATCAGAGCTAGATTTGATTCGTGTGCAATACAATAAATATGAAAAATTTTTGTATAATTTTTTAAAGTTAAAACCACTTAAATTCTATAAAATAATTAACATATTTAATATAATAAAGCATGAATCATAATTCATACTTTAATTCGAAGTTTGATTATTTTCTTATCATTTTTAACCATTTATGAAATTACCTTATCTTAATTACCATAGTCACTCAAGTGCTTGATCTCGAACGGTATCTACAGAATGTGTTGAGAGAACTATATAACTATTAGAAAGAAGGTTAGGCAAGAAGTGATAGTTTCTTTAGAACTTAAGCCCATTTATAATAAGTTTTGAAAATTTTAGTAATTTAATTAAAATAAAATTCTATTTTCAATTAAGTTTTAATTAAAATTATAAGTAATTCTAATTAAAAACTAATTGTGCCAAAATAAAATCTAATATCTCATATTGATACTTATTTATTAAATATCTCATAAATTTTATAATCAAATTTCTCAAACTTTATAATCCAGTTTAACTTCATTAAATCACCTTCTCTTTTAACCTCATTCTTTGTGTATAACCTATATTAAAACTTCTTTAATTTATCTTTAATTCTATAATTAAATACTGCATATGTATAGATCAAGATTGACATCTAATAATGCATCATGATCACCCAAAAGAATGTCAAAGTGGTTTTGAATAACCTTTATGGGTATAATTTTTTCATATAATTCAATCATTTTATCATACAATTTTCCTATTAGACATAAAGTATAGAAATAATGTCCACTCTATTTGAGTCTAATCATATTAGTTCTCCACCATTAGTAATTGATTCAATTAATAACATTTGAAAACTATTTTCAATTGTCATTCCATCTAGGCAAAGATTTTTCGAATCAATAGTAAACAAAAATAGTGAAACATTCTCCTTAATCACTTTAGGATGATGAATCCTATTATAATCATTCAACTATCTTTATATAGTTTATGACATATTCAATGACTACCGATTGATCTACTCTTTACTAGAATAGGTCAAAAGTAGTATCAAAATATAACAATCTTTATACGAGGTGGTTTAGAGATTTTAAGTCAAATGGTCACTTATACAATCATCATAATGAGAATTTTCATAGGCATACAAGTAATGCTCCTAATAGATTTCTCATATAGGGTTAGTTTAGTGAACTTATTTTCTAACAAGCACCAACTCATTTATTTAAGCATCTTCATACTTTAATATATGTGATTGACTATTTATTTCATAAGGAAAAACATAACATATGCTAGTTCTTTACATTTTATTAATGTCCAGTCTTAATAGAATAATGACCAAGTACAATTTAGAGATAATTCATAATGTAATATGAATATCATAATTATAATCTTTTTATAATTTCATTTGTAATGTAAATTTACCTTATAAACTTTATCAAATACATCTAAATATGTATAAGATAAAAAATATCTTCAAATAATTATGTAATTAAACTACAACCAACCAATTAGTTGTCGGGCATAACCTAATACCTTATATGCCATAAATTATTTTTTAGTGTATTAATAAAGATCGCTAAATTAATAGATGTATAATTTTATTTTATTTCGTTCCCACTCAATGGTACATCTTCGAATACTTAAAAGATAATTTATGAAATCTCTCAAACCATTTGACCTTCTTAAATGAAAATAAGGAGACCAACAAAATTAGTAAAGTTAAATATATTGTTTCTACTAAGAAAATGTATAGAATAAGAATGACACATAAATAGAAATGACAAAAATATAAATTTTTTTAAATATGGTTCAGTTTATTAGGTGCACTTATGTTTTTGGGAGTTAAAAGTGACTAATTCTCTATTGAATTAATTCGATGGAGATTACAAATCTCTTATATAAAAACTAGGTTTATATAATTATATAAATTCTAACCGATACAATCTTATACAACTTATGGCCTTACTAAACTCAACTTAATTTAAACATGATTCTAATAAGTCTTAAAATCCTTTCAGAATTTGAATTCCACTAAAAATGTATTTTTCTATAAGATTGTCTATTGTAAACATTGTGTCCCAAGTTGTGTATCTCATTATTTCTTTTTAAAACATGGGCACAGGTATTGACACACAAGTGCCCTAAGTCGGGGATCTTATTGCTTCTCCATGTACATGGACACGGGCTCCAACATGCTCATGTTCTAAATTGTGTCCTCTTTGAAAATTTCTTAACCATGCTAACATGCTCTTGTTCTAGCCCATATCATCACTTTTTTTTTCAAAGTAGAACACCCTTTGACACATAATCATGTTTACCCAAAAACTTCCAAGAAGTGCTCATTCTTTTTGAAACTTCAAGATTGTACACTTGTATCTATGAGTCATACACAGCAATCTCTACCTTAATAAATATACCCTTTACAAGTTAGGTTTTAGCCTCTTCTAACAATTCAAGACATTAATCAAGTTCGAGCAATTTTGAAAATTTTCCTGATAATTGACTTTGTGAACATATCAACTACGTTATCAATAGTGTAAACCTTCTCTAACAAGATCTCTCTATATACAATCAATTCCATGATCTTATGAAGCCTCACATCTACATGTTTCGTCTTTGCTTGATACATGTAATTCTTTGTCAAATGCATGACAATTTGACTATTATAGTGTATTCAAACTCCCACCTTAATTTATGCTCACTTCCTTCACTATGTTGTAAGTCATAATGCTTCCTTAGTAGCCTTTACCAGTGCCATGTACTTTACTTCAATTATAAAAAATGCAACCATAGACTCTAATGTTAATTTCTAACAAATAGGCCCTTTTACAAGAGTAAAAGCATACTATAAGACTTTTTGTTATCTAAATCTTATGTATAGTCTGAATTTATACATTCTATAACCAAACGGTCACCTTACTGATTGCTAAACACATTATCATGATTTAATACAACTCTTAAGTACTTAAACATCCGCTTGTTGCTTCATAATGACATCTTTCATATTTCAACATGTACTTACTAAATTGACTAATAAATGAGCCAAATTTAGCCTATTACAAATAATTGCATACATTAAATATCCAACTATTCTGGCATATGGAACCTAGAGACATCATTAATCTTTACATCTATTTTGAGGTACTAGTTTGGAAAAAGTTGGAATTGATTTGCTAATGAAGTACTCAAATTTAGAGTTTTCACATGTTTAACCTTGTTTATTTCAAAATTTTCTAATACCTTCATAATGTAGTTGGAATGACATAAGAAAAAGTTTCTAAAGCTCATATCCCTTTACATATCCATTTCTAGTATTTTTTAAGTAGTACTAAAATCTTTCGTCTTAATTTCTCTTCCAACAAGGTCTTTAGTTCAATTGTACTCTTTACAAGAATTAATATATCATCAATATGTAATAATACAAAAATCAGTGATCCATCGTTAAGGCTCTTAATGTATACACAAAAATCATATTCACAACTTATATAGCCAATTCAAATCATATATGAGTCAAATATTTTATACCATTATATGGAGATTACTTCAACTAATAAAGTGAATTTTTCAATATACATATTAGATACTCCTTTCCAGGTTAACCAAATCGTTAATGTTACTTCATGTAAACTTGTTCCTTTAAGTTACCATAAAGAAAAATTACATTATATCCATCAACTCTAAGTGCATTCTAAACTAGCTACCAACGCCATCAAAGTCCCTAATAGAAGTATGGAGAACCATCAGGGGAAATATTTCATTATAATCAATCCTCTAACGTTATACATATTTTTTCACTACTAGTCAAGTTTTGAACATTTTTCTTTCTTGTCTAATGAATCCACCTCCTCCACCATTGCTTTCATCCATCTATCTTTCTCCTAATTGCTCATAACCTCTTGAAAAATAGTTAGATCCTTATTGCTTATAATGAGTGTGAATGATACTGAGTCTTTTCAACTATATCTACTTGGTGGCATAATCAAGAAGGATGTTTTTGGCTCAATGCAACCCAATATAGCCTAAACACCTCCACGAAAAGAATATAATTTTGGTAACAGTCTAAGAATACTTAAACCATATGTCTTGAGTCATGCTTGGCTTTAAGTTAAGCTCGGGCTACATGTAATAAGAGCTAAGTTAAGCCTGGCCAGAGATAAGCCTGACCCATTACCATCCCTATGATTAATGGTACACCTTATTTTATCTGTGACTATAATATGTTGATGCTCTTCTCTTGGCATCGTTCTTAAACCAGAATCCTTTTTCAAGACTGCTCCAAGTTGATCTAGTTCCCTTTGTACCACCTTATGTTGATCCTAACATAACCTTTCCATATAATTTCCTTAATCAATGTTACATCCCTACTTATTACCATTTATAGTATTAGGTCCTAACACTTATATCCCTTTAAACATTTAGGCCAAAAGTACATTTTGAACCTCAACGTTTACAACAAAATACAACTTTAATCCTAAAATTTTGAAGCATTCAATTTGAACCCTAACATTTACAAAATGTTCATAATAGACCCCAAGTAGATGAAAATTTTAATAGAGTTAAATATTCGTGAGTTAAATATCATGTCAGTACTGATGTGACATTATTTATTATTTACCAATCTAAAAGTGAGCTCCTCTGCCATGTGGTAGAGTATGACCCATTATATAAAATTATAAGAATTTATTTACATTAATTTATATAAGTACTAAATTAAGGAATTCACCAACTAGGAATTCAATTCTTTTGCAATAAAAGTAAGGAACTATCCTTGTTGCAAGAATCACATGCATTCTTATATATACATATCAACTAAGTTGAGTTCCTAAAACCTACTCCTTCCTCCTTATACTTAGGATCAATCTCTTGATTTCTACTACTACCCTATTATTTAGCTGAAAACTTTATGGGGTTTATATGAATCTCAGATTTTTTTCTTTATCTGTTAATGAAAAAAATAAATAATCAATATAAGATATCATAGCATAAATGTTCATTGACAACTTAAGCTAAGGTTAAGCTTTATCGATGCAAGGATGAGAAAAATATATAGGGATAGGAGAAGCACAAGTAATGGAGTTCTACCTAAAAGGAAAAACGTAGTTTTTAGCCTTACCTTCAGTTATCATCCATAAAGATTTCTCCTTTAAAATTGCTTCTGCTTCTTAACATCATTCCAACTTATCCATTTGGTTGAACAAAGAAAATTCACAAGGAATAAAAGGTGTGAGGCATCCTAGTGTTGTGATGACTCGCATGATATTAGTCTAAGTAGAAAAAGACTTATTAAAACCATCAATATTTGCTTTGCAACATCTTAAAGTGAGGGATGGTCGGTAGTTCCCACCCCAAATCAACCGTTAAGAAACCACCCTACACTATATTTGGAAGCTCCCACTACAAATCCTAGTGGCAATCCTCCTCTATGACGAACGCCACCAGATAGCCACTAAAATCCAAATAAGGTGAACCCAAACATCTAAAAACCTTTTCAAATTCAAGACCATGTCCTAGGCCTAAAGTCAAGTTGGGCCCTAATGATTTAATACTTTTCTTGTGGTACCGCCTCATTAATTCCTGAACCTAAGTCCACCTTTGATGCTTGATTATGGATTTCATATACTGGAGTGCCAGACATGTATCCACACTGACAACAACATCCTTTTATACTTTGCTCTCTCACTAGATTACCAAAACATCCTTCCTGACTGCTACTATTTCCAATTTGTGAATTCCTTAATTAAGGGTCAATATAAATTAATGTAAATAATTTTTAATTTTATATAGTTGGTCCACTCTATCATATTATAGTGAGGCCCACTTTTTAAGTAAAAATAATAAATAATGTTATCTCATCATTTAACTCCGTCAAATTTTTCGTTTACTTAGGGCCTATTTTGAATATTTTGTAAATGTAAAGCTTAAATTGAACGCTTCGAAATGTTATGATTGAAATTGTATTATGATGTAAATGTTGAGGTTTATAATATACTTTTGGCCTAAACCTTTAGAGTGGCCAATGAAAGTATACTTCTTTGATTTTAAATCAAACTTAGACCTATCATCATTGAAAATATGAATGTATGTAAGACATTTAAATATCTTCAAATTTGAAAGAATATGTTATTTCCTTACCACACTTCCTTTGCACTCGTTCAGTGATGTCCAGAGTGATCTTTTGTAGAGGTAACAGACCATATCAGTACTTTAGGGAGCCATGTATTCATCTTTAAAAACTTGGCACTTTCAGCTATGAATCTATTTATCCTTTACAAAACACCATTATGTTATGGCATTTTCCAAATTGTATAAAATCTTAGAATTCCATACTCTATATAGAATATCTAAAATTGCAAGCTTATATACTTAGTATTGTTGTTTGATCTTGATTACTTGATTTTTCTATCTAGCTAATTTTTTACCTAACCTTCTATGCCTTGAACTTTGTAAAGACCTCAAAGTTATGCTTTAATAAGTACACTAAAACTTTCCTTAAAATTCTTCAATAAATCTTATAAAGTACTAAAAAGTCTTTAATTTTGTGCTTGTCCGTCTTAAACGTCATTTTAGACCATTTATCAGTCATGAAAAATATACAAAGATCTAATTTATAGTATTTAATGTCCTTTAGTAGGCTCCGTTTGTGAAGTTTTGTCATCTTTCACTCACTGAGATCACCCAGTAGCACATGCTATAAGCCAACCCTATCATCATCTAACTTTACTACAGTAACCTATTTATATACAACTATGTTCTATATTAGTTTATGGATGTTTCTTGCTAGCCTTGGCCTTTTTATTATAATCAATGCACCATTTATCATCTTAATATTGTCTCTATCAATTATATTGTCAAAAGCACTCACATGTAAGGTGTCCAAAGAGATCAAGTTCTTTCTCAAATATGACACATTCGATTATTGCATGACATCCTGACAACAACATCAAACATTTTGATCATACCCTATCATATTTTTATGATTTCTCAGGTTTTATCATCCTAAATACAAATATACCTAAGTTACTTGATATGTTTAACACAAACCAATCCTTATTTAGTGTTGTATGATGTGAGAATCTTGTATCCATAATCTATGAATCCTATAGTTGAAGGGTTAAAATGTAAAGCATATTAGCATAATTAACAAATCATCAAATTTCCTTTTGTCATCATACCTTTTCTTATTTAGATATTCCTTCCTAAAATCTCCAATTTGCTCACACTTATAGTATTAGATTGTTTTCATACCTTTGAAGTTAGATCTAAAACTCCCCTTTGAGGAGTCATGCTTATACTTCTTCCTCCTACTATCATAGCTTCCCCTTACATATAGTCCTTCAACTTGAGAGCTTTCACCAGTATTAAGTCTCTATTAGATGTGAGTCAATAACGCAATAGTCATGTCTTTCACAAAAATTGTCTTCTTACCTAATATGAGAGTAGTCACCAAAAATTCATATAATGTAGGTAAAGAGTAAAGTAGAACCATTGCTTATCTTCATTCGTTATGGTCACCTCAAGTTTTAAGAATGTATTGATATGTTCTTTAAGATCTATCCCTCCGGACATCTTCAACTTGTATAGTCTTACTTTATATACAACTTATTTGTGGGAGACTTTCATAAGTATTAACTCTGTTATATATAAATATAGATGCAATCTCTATGACGTGGTACATGACCTTGTTTGATGTAAAAGTTTTATTGTTCTAACCGACTGCGCATGGAACTATTCCTAATCGAGCTCATCCATACCTTTCAACTTATTCCCTTGTAGCCTCTTTGGCATACCTTGCTGCTTGTTGCATCAATAAATTCTTCACTCTTCATTGTCTTATTTTAAAATTGTCAGTTTTATTGAACTTTTCCACTTCAAACTTTGCAATTAAAATCATTGTTACCTTATCTATACTTTGATATTACTTATTGAGAAAATATAGGCTAACAAGAATAAAATAGAAAGAAAAACAATAAGAATATAAGAAGATTTCTAACGAGGTTCGATTAATTAGGTGTACTTACGTCTTTGATAGCTAATAACAACTGATTTTCTATAGAAATAATTTGAAGATTATATATTTCATATATATAGACTAATTTTATACAAGGATAATTATACGTAGTTATATAATACAGACTTATACAACTTGCCCCTTTACCAAATTATTCTAACTTAAAACATTATTCTAATATGGAATCTTTCTAGCGTTACAACTTCATCAAAAAATACATTTCCACATAAAGTTGATTATTATGTACACAGTCTTAGCCATGGCCATATTCTAGGTCGTATATTTCACTATCTTTTTCAAAAACTTAGACATAGATTCTAATATGCTCGTGCCCCCATGCTATAGGTCTTATTATTTTTCTGCATATATAGACATAAGCTTCAATACGTCTGTGTCCGAAATTGTCTTCTTCAAAAAATCCTCTACTACATCAATATTGTCGTGTTCTAATTTATATTTTCACCTTTAATTTTCAAAAAAACACGTTCTAACAGAACCATATTTATCTAAAGACTTTTGAAAAAAAAAAACTAATTTGCTTTTCAAACGTTCAAAATTGTATGACCCTGTGTATAAACCATTCACAACCGTTTCTTATATTATTATCCGGTCATCGGACTTGGAATCATGCCTAGGAATATGTAAAAAAAGACCTACTCGCCAAGTGTAAATCATGCACTAACATCCTTACAATGATTGATTCCATCTGAACGCCAGGAATAAGTCATATGGATCTTTGGCGGTGATCCATGTTTCATTGTTGACGGTTGTGATATTAAGGTTGTCTGTTTCCTTCAAATTATGTAAACATGTCATGTTGGTGTTGGCGTAAAGGCCTAGTCATGATAATAAATCTATGCCAGGCCTTGATTCGAAAAATACACATGCTCTTGCCGCATGTCCCCACCTTTGGCTCCGGAATTGCTTTGTCGGATCTCTTTAATATAATAAATGGAAAAACAAACTCAGAACATTAAAAACCACAAAACGCTAGGTCTAATTAATTCTCAGACCCTGGATGGTAATTGAAGTACAACACGGGAATAGCTGAAGCGTGGAAGCGATACTTAGGAGACCTGACGTTCTAATCCTAATATTGGCCAAGGAGGCAAATCATTTGTTGTAAATTGAAGATGATACTTCATTACCACCGTTAGAATACCAACACGTTTCAGCTTGTTGTTTGTAAGTTGATAAGATGGTTTTTGTCGGCCACCCAACTGCGCATGCATGGACACTTTCAATCGTAGGCTACCACGTCTACTGTAAGTCATGCTTCAGTTCATATTTCCTTCTCTAAATGTATCGTGTCTCTTCTCTAAATGTATCGTGTCTTTGTAAACATAATCTCATGACAGTATTTAAAAATTCACGTAACTCACATGTATATATTTATAGTTAAAATTCTATTCGTTTATAGACATGGAGTTTCTAAATATTAACGTTTCTCCGCTGCTCAATAATGCAGAAATGATTTATAGACGCAAGCTTTTTATCTAATCGGTCTCTTTCTTAAATTTTCAATCTAACTTTTCGTACGAGATAGTATTTTATGAGAGGACAAAAATTATTAGGCAGAGATAGAATCCTAATATACATTAAAAAAAAATACAATCATCAATCAATTTTAAAACTTCCCATTGTAATGTGCTAAAAAGTTCTAAGACTCATTTATTAAATTATTAAATCCCTTAACTATCTTTTTAACATATGAGTCACTTAAAGAATTTATTTCCAACATTTTCTCATTTTACTTACGTGATTTTATGCAGACTATTTGATTAATAATTTAAACAGTCATAATATACAATAGTCATCATTCATCACACTAGTATCATCAGTAATAATAATCAAGTTTAAGACTAACAAAGTTCATAAAGGTCATACACCATTAATTCATCAGGCTTCCTTCCTGTATCTAGTCATTCTCCATAATTATAATTATAAATGGAAAGCATATAATGTGATTTACCATTCAGTTCTATTTTTAATAACATATATTGCAATCAAATACGTACAAAAATTAGAAATAATACATTCATTAAAGCACAACTAAGTGCCAAATATATAATAGGAGTCAGTGCAATCGTACCATCTACTAGTCATCAGAACATATAACACTCATATTCTTTACATGACTAGATAACATTTTGGGCAGTAACTCCTTTGTTAAAAGGGTTAATAAACATAAGATTGATACTAACATGCTCTATTGATACTTTATATTTTTGAACCTCCTCTTTAACAACGAAGTATTTCAGTTCCATATGTTTAGTACATTTGAAATACTTCTCATTCTTGGACACGAAAATTGTTGCAGAATTATTACAACAAATTTTCAGCAGCCTGGCTATATTGTCGATAATCCTAAACACGGAAACAAAGTTTCAGAGCCGTTTAGTCTTAATCATGGCCTTAAAATATGACATAAACTTAACCTCTATAGTGGATGTAACAATTACATATTGTTTCACACTATTCTATAAAATGACTCATCCAGCTAACATATAAATATAGTCAAAAGTGGATTTCTTATATCTATACAATCATCAAAGTTTGAATATGAGTATCTAACCATGATCAGAACTCCTACAAGTAAGCATGTGTTCTTTAGTTCCCTATAAATATCTCAAAACTTTCTTTATAGCTTTTCAGTGATCCATACTAGGATTACTTTAGTATGTCCCTAACATCTCCATTGCAAAACTTATGTCTAGTCTCATATATACATGTCTAAACATACATTAGGCTCCTAACTAGATATGCATATGGAATTGACTCCACTTGCTTCCGTTCTAAGTCACTTTTTAGACATTGCATGACGGTAAACTTGTTCCATTTTTGAATTAAAATGGGTGATATTGAATACTTTTTCATCTTAGATCTCTATAATACTTTATTAATATATGCCTTCTAAGATAAACCTAACAATCTTTGTGATCTATCACATAATATTTCTATTCTTATCACATATGTTGCTTCACTTATATCTTTCATTTCAAAATGACTAGAGAGAAATTTCTTAGTCTTATTTAATGGACCAAGATCATTAAATGCAAGCAAAATGTCATCAACATACAAAACTAAAAAAATAAACTTACTCTTATTGACCTTTAAATATATACACTAGTCAACATTGTTTCTTTTTTAATTTCAAAGGAAACAATAATATCATTGAACTTAAAATACTATTGTCGGGAAGCTTGTTTAAGTTCGTATATTGACATCTTCAGTTTACACACTATGTGTTTATTTTCAACCTTTATGAACCAATAGGTCTATATAGACTTCTTCCCATAAATCTCCATTTGGAAAGATAGTTTTCACTTCCATTTGGTGTAATTCCAAATTATAATGCGCTAACAAAGCCATAATAGTTTTATGTGAATCCTTCTTAAAGACTTGTGAGAATGCCTCCTTATAATCAATATCATCTTTCTGAGTAATTGCTTTAGCAACTAGTATGACCTTGTAATGTTCTAGGTTATTAAAAGGATTGCGTTTGGTTTTAAAGAAACATCAACAACTACTTCTCCTGTAACCTTCTAGCAATCCTGCAAGGTATCATACTTTATTCTATTTTATATATTTGAATTCATCTTTCATGGCATCTAACCATTTATCAAAATTTTCACTATTTATGGCTTATGAAAAGGTCACTAGGTCATTCTTAATTCCCATTTCATTTTCAAACTAAAGAAGATATACCATATAATCATAAGAAATAGTTGGTCTTCTTTCTCTTTGAGACCTCCTTAATGATATTTGTTATAGTTCTTTTACTACAGGTTTATTCACTTTATGTTAAATTTCACTATAAATGGTGGGTTCGTTAATTTGTTATTCTTCATAATTATTCATAATTATTAGATGGTTCAATAATTTGTGAAACAAAACTTGCGTAGGTGTACAAGCCACATAGACTTGCATAGCCATAAGGACATCCATTCCTATTTCTTGAATATCCATTTTATGTGGTGTTTCACTCCCACTAGTCTCACTATGTCATAAACCTGACATTACTACTTTCCACTATTATTATATTATGCTAGGAAAATAAAATATAAATGCTTTATATTTCTCTGGATATCCATTGAAATAGTCACTGACTTTTCTTACATCCAGTTTCTTTTCATGTGAATTATAATGTGTAATTTCTGCTTGGCAACCTCAAATATACAAGTGTCTTAAACTATGTTTCCTTCCAATCCACAGTTTAAAAGAAGTCCTTGAAATTGCCTAACAAGGAACCATATTCAATAAGTACATTACAGTTTTCAAAGCATATGTATACAAGGAAGTGGATAAAGATGAATTAAACGTCATACTCCTAACTATATCTAACAAAGTTCTATTACGTCTTTCTGTCACACCATTTTGTTGTGGTGTGCCTAACATTATGTATTACGCACTAATACCATATATTTCAAGGAATATAGCAAAAGGACTAAGATTTTAACCATTTTCACCTTACTTACCATTATATCACCACTTCTATCAAACCTGACTATTTTCATCAATCTGTCTAATTGCCTTTTAATCACATTAATATATACCTCCAAGGTATTTACCATATTATATTTATCATATAATAAATAAATATATCCATAACGTGAATAATCATCTATAAAGGTGTTTAAAATATTTTTCATTATTGAAAGTACGCACATTAAATGACCCACTCACATTAGTGTGAATTATTTCAAGAGGTTGAGTGCTTCTTGTGGCCTCTTTCTTTAATTTGTGTTTTGTTTGTTTTCCTTAAAGACAATCCATATAAAGGTTAAGATTAGTAAAATCTAAATCAGAAAGTATTTCATTCTTTACTAATCTTTGAAGTCGTTATTTGAAAGTGTGTCTTAAACGATTATGCCACAATTAAGTAGATCTATCATTAATCAAACTATGCTTGACACAAAATATTGAGATTCAAAAAGTCAACGAAGCTTTAACGTGAAAAATGTCAAGGTTTAATTTAATAAACCTTCATAACAATACACCACTACTAATCAAGTGGTTATGTCTATCTAAAATGAAGCTACCACTGCCAAATTTAAATAAATATCCAGATCAATCAAGTTTAGATAAAGAAATTAAGTTCCTGGATATACTAGAACATAAAAAGTTTTATATAAGTACATATGATATCTAATATCTAGGATTGAGTGATAAGCCCTGATCCATTGGAACTCTAATTCTGTTGCCCACATAGATAAATCTTTCATTTAATCTTATGGTTTGGTTCATAAAGAATCCTGGTAAGGTATTAGAAACATGAGCAATACAACCAGAAGTAATCTACCAAGTATTAAAAAGAACTTCATCAAGGTTTGTTTCAAAACAAAGATAGGCACTAGGCTTACCTTTCTTCTCAAATCATACCTTTCTTCTCAAATCATGCCTTATGTTTAAAACATTCCTTTTGGAAATGCCCAACCTTCTTACAGAAATGACATATGCATTGATCATGTTCCTTCTTAGGAATTTAAGAGGATTCGCCATTAACTTTCAGGGGTCCCTTCACTTTCTTCTCATGTTTTTTTAATCTTTCTTACCAGCTCCTTGATTCTTGATATAATTAATCACTACAAGAAAAATTGGTTCTAGTGACATAAATTACCAATAGAAAATATTGATATTTTGTTAGAAAACAAATTTGGTGATGAAAATTACTGACAGAAAGATTCATAGGAGAAATAACCATAGGTAAAATTTAGTGACAAGTATGTAAAATCGTCGCCAAATTTACTGATGGATTAAAATTGTGGTCGCTAAAATTTACCAAGGGAATCACAATTTCAGTAACTAAAATTACCTATGGATATTGTAATCCCATCGCTAAATTTACCGATGAAAAGATATCTTTCGTGGGTAAATTGTTTACAGAATGATATATTCCATAGGTAAATTACTGACAAAACTGCAATATACGTACGTAATTTTAGAGTTGATAATTTACCTACAGAAGTCGCTTTCTGTCAGTAATTTACCTACGAAATATAACATTCCGTTGGTAATTTTCCTACGAAAGATAGCTTTCAGTTCGTAATTGACCAATGATATTTTCAATTACCATTTCTCACTTCCCACTCGAATTTTCTGCTATTAATCTATCAATTTTCTGCATTTAATTTCTTTAAATAATATAATATTGATTGATAATATAATGTAAAAATTATGCTGATTGATAATATAATATAAAAATTATAATATACAACAATAAGTATCTTGAAAATAACTGCAAACTATTCATACAAAAACTTAATAATAGAAAAGCATCAAATACATCCACTTAAGTACCAAAATAGTATAAATCTAAGCTATTCAGTTGGTGAAGGAGGATGATCTGACTCTTGTAATGAGGTGTTGCCCCTCCCCTTCAACTCATCCATCTCATTACAGAGATGGGCTATATACTCCATCAACTGTTGCAACTTAGATACCAGCCTCTCTATTCTGCTCTCAAACAGGATGTCTCTCTTATTAGATATGGACTGCCTACTTAATCTAGCTGTACTTGATGTAGAGGATTGCAAATAATATGTATTTGCAAATGAACCTAAGCCAAAAATCCTTCCACGATGGTCATTATCACCAACTGCATCAAGATATGATTGACTCTCATCAACAATTTCAGAGTTTTGAGATTGTCGTTCAATGCTTTATTGTATTTGTTCTTGTTATTATAATTGTTTAAGTTAATAAGTGATAATTTTAAAATTTTAATTTAAAGAATAAATTTTACGTATATTAAGTTGTTTGCATTGGGTGTTGACAAAGGTCATACCGTCGTGCTTCTTAATGTGGGTTTGCAAAAAGAGTTGATTTAGTGTAGGCTTCTTGCATCAGAATAAAGTATTGTAAATGAACTACAATTTGCAAAAATTTCGATATATTTTCCTCTATTTTTATGATATTTATCCCCTGTTAAACAAAAACATTTTCTTAACAACACAGTTATTCATGACACTAGACATTTATAACATTAACATTTTCCATAATGCACATATTTTTAATATAAATTTCATACATCAAATTACATTAAAACCAATTTCATACATCAAAGTACAAAAATCATAATATAAGTGTAAAATTTAGATACTTGCAAGTTTCTTTATATGCTCCTAGTGTGTCATAGATCCTCCATTGTGTACGGGTAGACTCTCTCCCTCCGGTCCTCTATGTTTATTTGCAGAATTGTGCTCTAAAATGGAGATTTCCTCGGGTGTTACCCAATACTACTGCTAACGACTCCATATTTCTTTAGATATATAAGGAGGTCGTACACTATTCTTTTGTATCAAACTAAGAAAGCCTCTATAATGTGCATAAGCTCGCTTCTGCCATACATTATAAATGACAACATCAAATTTTGAATCCTAAAAGATTTCTTTCTAAAAAAACCATACTATAAGTAATTATAAACTATAATATTTATCTAATTAATGTATAAAATTAGATGAATAAAAAAGATCAAAGAATTTTTTTTTGCACTTGAAACTCCTGATAATAAAAATCTTTGTCTTCTGAGAGATATTCTTCCATATATAACCCGCCAATTTTATCCTCTCCTTGAACTTGGATGAGATATTTCTAGAGCACACTCCAGATGGAACCAACCTAATATAAAAGCTAATTTAGATCATTTTCAAATTAAAACCTATAACTTCAGGATAAACCTATGGTGTTATCATTATTACAAAATTTTTAAAATTTCACTTACAGATCATTGACAATTGTCATGTAAATTCTTCTATCAACTCCTTTAGCTCTAGGCTAGAGGCTGCCTCCTTCATTCGTAATGTTTACCCTTGATATCTTTGTCAGTATAGATTCAGATTCTTATATGGGAGTAGGGTTGCTATATAGTGTAGTAGGGTTGTTGGATGGTGTAGCAGTAAAGCTGCTAGATGGTATAGAGACTGTAGGTAGGGAAGGTGATGTCTCATCTAGATGTGCACTAGTTGAATGTGCAAAATTCCCTATTTCTATAGCATTTGTAGAATGTGATGCTTCACCTGGAGATACACTAGCTCCTCAAAATGGTGCTAACCTGAATCTTGGTTGTAACATTAGTTGTTTTCTCATCTATGACATATTTTTAACCTAAAATGCACATTTTATTTATTATTGCACTAATAAAACAATATAAATTAAATATAACAATATATTCTTGATGTAAAAATAAATTTATTCATATAATATTCTATCACTTACATAAGTTAATCCCTATCATCACTTAATTTTAAATCTAAATCATCATCATCATCCTTTTTATGAAGAATTAGAGTCAAAGTCAGGGTCCTCTTCAGATCTCTTACTATTCTTCATCCTCTTTAGATGACATTTCAAGACATTCATTATTTGGATCATTCAAAGGTTCATTCTCATCATATGTTACATATGCATTTTGTTTATGAACATCTTTTTGAAATGACTCACTTTCAATTCTCTTTTTTTTTTCTCCTTTTCCATGTAATTTAAAAACACCTTTAGGTTTTACTTTGTAAACGACGAACCAATCTGACTTATCTCATCTTAAGTTGAGAAAAGGGACATAATATACCTGAATCATTTGCATTGCCAACACGAAAGGTTCAAATTGTCTAAATCTTCTTTTCTAGTTGATTTCAACTAGAGTGTATTGGTTGTGCACTTTTGTTCCAACATTAGGAGTTGGATCAAATCATTCACACTTAAATATCACACCCCGTTTTATTAACAATGCAGGGTACTCAATTTTAAGTATTTTAATAATTTTACCATAGTAATTCATCAATTCTCCCACTATTTACTGTTGTTATGCTATGACCATGATATTCTGTATGAAATTTGTATCTATTAATAAAATACAATGGATATGATTTAATAGTTCGCAAAGGTCCTTTCGTAAGATCACATAAGAACTTGTTCTCTATTAGATTTTCTAAGGCCTACATCCAAAATAATTATCATATTAAATAGTATAATGTCATTTAAACACTTTGATATGGTAATTATACTATTTCAGTTATTGCAAGTGAAAACTTACATATTTCTATAACTATCAAGAAAAGTGTCTTTCAACTTATTTATTGATATCATCTTGTGGTTTTTTAGGCATTAGCTCGTGTAGCCATTCCTCGTATAATCTAAAAGCATTATTATATACTTTAGTGATGAAATCCATTAACCTAAAAAAACTAAATAATCAATTTCAAAATTAATTTAAACTTATTATACGAAAGGTTAACATTCTTCTTGCTGAGCGTCCATATGTTTTTCTAGGATATGTAAAAATGGATAAGTTACCATCAACATTACCCGTTTCTTCCCCATCGTCATTACGAGGAACTTTTCTTTCTCTTATGTGCACATGCTGCCCAAAATAATGTAAACAAAATATACTTACTTCCTCTACTAAACAAGCATTACATATCGAATCTTCAACTCTAGTCTTGTTTTTTTACATTTTTCTTCAAGTGATGCAAATGCCTACATTACAAATAGGGTTATTACAATTCTGTGATTAAAGCATGCTATAAGTTTTCTTTAAATATTAACTATAATTACCTTTCAAATGGATACATCCTTCGTTATTGAACTAGATCAACAAGTTTAATCTTGTGTGCTAAATGTATAGGTAAATGCTTCATACAATTAAAAAAGCTTGGAGGAAAAATTCCTTCTAATTTGCGTAAGATAACTAGAATTTTCCTTTCTAGTTTTTCCATTTCAGCCAATTTTATTTCATATGATGTTAAGCTTTTGAAAAACAAACTTAATTTTATTATAACTTCCCAAAGCTTATTCAGTAGCAACTCCCGAAATACAATTAGAATTAGTCTTTGCATAAGCACATGACAATCGTGACTTTTCATCCTAAATAATTTGTACTTTCTCATGTCTACACACCTTGCCAAGTTTGAAACATAACTATCGAAAAACTTTAGACTTTTCAACCATTCACACAAAATTTGCTTTGTTTTTTGTCCAAAGTGTAACATACTTTTGGATATTTAACTATGCGAAGAGCTTTGCCTAACTCATTCCTTTAACAACAAATTTTCAAATCAGCTTATGATTTTGCATTGTCCTTTGTCCTCCCTTTAATGTTCATTATGGTGTTAAACAAATTGTCAATAATATTTTTTAATATACATCACATGTAAATTATGACGTATTAAATTAGCTTTCCGATATAGCAAATCATAAATGATACTTCATTTTCTCCAACCAAAGTTTTTACTAATGCTTCTATTAACTTCTTCAACTTCAAGTTCTATAACCTTCAGCAACCATAATTCATTGATCTCTTGCAATATCTCTTCACCAACTTTGTGAGGGGGAGGAGGTGTTTGTACCATTCTATTCTTAATGAACTTTTATTTATTGCATCTAAATGAATGATTTGGAGGAAGAAATTTCCTGTGGTTGTCAAACTAAGATATTTTGGCCCTGTTAGGAAGATAAAATGCATTAAAATCATTGCTATAGAAAGGATAAGCCAATTTTCCTGTTGTACTCTATCCAGGCAATATAGCAAATGCAAAGAAATCACTAATATTCTACATCAAAGTTGCTTTCAACAAAAAATTTTGTTTGGAAGACACATCATATGTCTCATCACCAAATTCCTAAAGATGTTGCAATTTAAATACTAATGGTTATAAAAATCATCAATTTTATACTTTAGATTTGCAGCCTTGGCACAACCACCAGCAAGAACATATATGCCTCATTCATACACATCCATAAAGGCAAATTATAAGGAGTAATTATGATTGGCCATGATGAATATTTTTGGTCGGATTGACCAAAAGGTTGGAATCCATCTATCGACAATCCTAACTTAACATTTCAACTTTCGATTGCAAACTCAAAATGAGCATTATTGAAATGTTTCTATGTGAGTGCATCTAATGGATGACTCATTATTGCATCTTCCTGTTCATGTTCATTATGCCATCTCATGTGAGATGTAGTAACATCAAAGGCATATGGTCTTTGAAGTCTCGAAATTAGTGGAAAATAATAGATCCGCTTCTATGGTAATAATTTCTGTTTCATAGTACACATTTTTTAGGTTTCAACCTAGATTGACCACAAAGTTTGCACTCTTATAATTTCACATCATCTCTTTATAGTAACATGCATCCCAAATTGTAACAATCGATTTTTTCAACTAACAATCTAAGACCCCTAAAAAGTTTCTTGATATTGTAAAGATTATCAACCATTGTATGATCAGGAAGTAATGATTCATTATTCAAGCAAGAATTTTATCCAAACTTTGATAAAAAATATGCCCTTCGGACTTTATGTTCAATATTCTAGCAATTGACGATAATTGAGTCAAGGTCCCACAATTTGGCCATAATTTTTGGTTAGCTGATTTTAGTAAGTTAAAAAACTTTTTTAAATTTAGGTTTGGTTCTTCTTTAAGATTTTCTATATTTTCCTGAAAGGTATAATCGGCTACATCATAAATATTTGAGTGTAAATATTTTTAGTTTCACCCTCATTATTTGTTATGAAACCAATCTCTTTTCAAACTCATATTGACAAGTTTACTTCATTACGCTTTGAGGTGCTACAAATCAATGGTTTCCCATGTCATATCTACTCAAAACAATTTGGAGCAAACCCTTTTCTTAACAAATGGATATTCACTTCATCAATAGGAAGAAAACAAATATGTTTATACTTTTTAATGGACATCTGATCTTTAGACCATCCATATATGCAGGTTCAGAAAATGCATATTCAATAAAAGCTTAAACTCCCTCACAAACTCATCATTAATGAAACCATCGGGTGTTAATTGTTTATACATCCAAGATCTATCAACATTATTCATTTATGCAAAAGTATTATTTAAAAAAGAATTCCATAGTTAGATATAATAATCATTATAGTAGTATCCATATTAATCTTACAAAACATTTAATCTTTTGTTTACACATTAACAATAACATAAGAAGAAAGCATTGTATTATAGCATGTGCTTTGGGATGCTTGATGTTCATTGAGTCCTTAGAGTGATGGGTAGGTATAAATCTTTTCATCATTAGAACCTTCATTTCCTCTAAGTTTTTACAAGTCTTTGACCATTTCCCTTCTAAATTGAAACTAATAAATCCTACCATATGATTTCACAATTAGAAAACTCAATCATAACCAATTCCACCTTCAATGCTTTAGAGTTTTTATAAAAACAAGTATGTTTAAGAATAAAATCCCACAACCATTGCATTGCTATAACAACAAAACCACCAAATTTAGTGGAAAATGCATTAAGAATGTACGATAACATTTTTGTAAGCATCAATTCAAAAAGATAAAAATTTTTAATTAACAAATTCAGATACACTAATATATAAAACATATGTTATATTTGTTCTGGTAAGGGAGCAATTTTTATGTTAGGAAATAAAACATAGTTAAATGAAAAGATGGCTCCTACCTAGTTTATACTCCAGAAATGAACACCCGGTAAAGAGAGAGACCTAGTTAAATAGTCTTTAAGATTTGGGACACTAAAGTTCTAACACCTAGTGCACCAATTGAAATTGAAAGAAGAAATACAATTTTGATTCTGATTCCTAGTGCACCAATAATAATAAGCTCATTTCACTAAATAGTAAAGACATCCACGTTGTAATTCATGCATTTGGTAGAAATGAATTTAATATGTATCCTTGTGTAAGTTGGTATATAAAACTTGTCATACTCTAAAAGTCACATATGAAGAAACTAACCAAGTTAAGGAGAGAAAAGTTACATGCTTACATATTAATATGTACTCATGTAGATAAAGCGTGATCAAAGAACCGTAAGCATGAGCTTTAAATTCAATGATATTATAAATTGTCTTAAAGGCATAGAAAAATCTTATATTGATATTGATATGATAAGAAAATTACTTAGGTCTCTATATAAAGCTTAAAAAACTAAGCTAAGATTATGTAAGAAGACAAGCATTTGGATGTCTTACATTAAAAGAGTTTATTAAATCTCTCTTCATCTATAAAATGTGCCTAAAGGAGGCATAATAGGAGTTGGCTACAAAGATGAAGAATTTGGAATTTAAAGCTCAAAATGAATAATCAAGTGATAAAAAAGAGACTTTGTCAAGTGATGGGAAGGATATTATCTTCATCACTAGGAAGTTACTAGAAGTTCCTTTATTAGTTTGTATACATTTAGGTTCCTTTCAAAATTTATTAAATGGATTGAATAATGGATTACAATTGTATCTTTTGGCATATTAGTTAATAGATGTCTAACAAAGATTATTAAAGTGACCAAAGGTTTGACATAAGGGGAACCTCCGTACCTTAACTTATTTGCCTTAAATATGGAAGTATTATTAAAACTTGTGAAGCGTACGATTAGCCTAGAAATGAACTTTAAGTTCTATGTCAAATATGCATATAATTTGCTTATATACGAATGATTTTATTTATACTGGCAGTGATGAGGTGAAGATTGAGAAATTTAAGAATTTTGTGATGTTTGAGATGTTTCATATTAGTCTAATGCATTATTTCCTTAGCACATAAAAGGTATCTATAAGAAATCTTGAAAAAATTCAAATGAAAAAATATGACCCTATAAGCACACCAACATAAACATGTATGAATAGAGATAGGGATGGCATTCCTTAGGCTGGGCCTCAAGCCTAATTTTTCCAAAAATTCAAGCTTTAAGTTAGGTCGCTAAGCCTATCTTCTTAAACTTGGGTCAGATTATTTTTTTATATCCTTAAGTATGAAGATAATTAAAGATCCTAAAGGTAAAAGAGTCAATAGAACTCTTTACTAGAAAAATGTGGGAATTTTGATGTGCCTAACTCTAATAAGACTAAAATTATGCTTGTTGTGAATCTTATTAATAAATTTATAAAATGTCTAAAAGAGATGCATCTCATGGCTACAAAATGAGTTCTAAAATATTTGTAAAGGATAAAAAAATGGAATATTGTATAAGAAAGAAGAAAATTCACATTTTATTATATTTACAAACATCAATTATATGGGAGATGAAGATGATAGGAAAAGCTCATTTGACGATATCCTTATGATAGGGTTAGAAGTTATTTCATTGTCATCAAAGAAGCAATCTATCATTTCTCTTTTAGCTACTTAAGCTGAGTTTATATCATTAAAAATATAAGATTATTAAGTAATCTTGTTGAGGAATATTCTTGAGAAGCTTCGTTTCAATTAAGAAGGTTTTAATCTAATTTACTATGACAATAGGTTAACCATTAGTTTTTGATGGAAGCGATAAACACATTAATATAATACTATCAGTTTGCATGAACTTACAAAAAAGAAATAATTGATATGATTTATTTAAAAAGTGAGGATTAAGTTACTGACTTATTCCAAAAAAAAACCCCAAATTAGTTGCATAAAATTGCTTGAAGTATGCAACATGAAAGAATATATGGATTTTCGTTAAACTTATGTTACAATAACTTTTAAATTAGTTTAAAAGCTCAAAAAATTGCATTGAGTGTCAAATTTGTTGCGTTTAGAAGCTGAAAAAATTACTTGGAGTATGCAACTTGGAAAAATATATGCATTATCATTAAGCTTATGATTTAAACATTAGTTTAAAGGATGGTATTGAAATAAAATTTCCAATTATCAATAAATTGCCTGGACCGAGTCTATGGACTTTACAATATTTAATTTTTTTGTTATTTGTTTGATTTACGTCAATATTGTCCGAGCCTTTAAGAGGCCAGTTAAAATTTTTGTCACTTCTTTGCATATTTTATTAGTATTAAATTTTTGTTATTTTATATTATGCATTAGCTATATAAAGGTTTTAATGGCCATAAATAAAGCATGTGAAAAAGTTTTTTTTTGGCTTATATTATTAGTCTACCTAACACTTCATATAGAAAGTTACTGAAATAAAGCTATATAAAGAGTAACTTATGTCAATATTGAATAGATATAAAGCTTGAAATTTTTACAATAAGATTGCTAAATGCTAACATACATTACAAGGTTAAAAGAATAAAAAAGTTTACATATTGAATCAAATCAATTTTTACCAACAAAACTAGTAAGTAAACTAATACAATGGATACAAAGCTTCAATTTTTTAAGATAAGATTGCCAAATAACATACATTATAAAGTTGAAAAGATAGAAAAGTATACATATTAAATCAAATATATTTTGACCAAGAAAATAGATAAGTAAATAAATGCAAAGCCACTAGTATAAAGTTACTAATAGGTATTAAAAATAGGTAAAATAGGAATCAAAAAGGAATTTTATTTTTTATTGATATACATGTATACCTTAATGTTTGATAGTATTTAAAATAATCTTAACATTTTGTAGACATAACATATTCAATTTTCAGATAAACATAACGTTTAACTTTGTTAAGTTTTATTAATTTTTTATTAGCAAGATATTTTTATATATGTACCAAGACTCACCATTGTCAACTTAGAGCCAATGTCAAACATCATTTTTTCTTTTTTCTCACATTATTCTTAAATAGTCTCAGATCTTGGTTTTTGCTTACCACATCTAATAGTTGTTTAAGACAGTAGATAAATGGTCTCACTTGATGAATGTTTAGCCATATCGACAAATATGCATTCTTAAACAAAATAAATAATGCTAGAGATTATTAGAGCTTCAACATTCATCAAGTGACAGATTAAATTAGTTGTTTTTGTTTTCTGACAATAAAAGGAAACAATAAACTCAAGCAACATAACATAATATATGATAGAACTTTCATCGAACACTTTATAGGCATAAAAAAAATCATACCTAACTATTAGCAAAAACACGGGTACGTGGCTTTCTTTGCCAACAGGAACACATTCAAACGCACAATAAACCATTAACGGTTGAAATAGACGTAGATAACACAAACCATACAAACCAAAACTGACTCAAACAAAAGCTTCCCTAAGAACAAGCAGAAAAATAAAAAACCAAGTGTAAAGGAGGAATAACTAACCATGATGGACGATTAACTGGAGATCAAGATGATGATGACAGTGTATGGAACTGAAAATGACAACGGTGAGGGAAGAGGAAAAAATTGTATCTTTTCATAGATGTTTGATGGTGAGGGTAGGGGAGCAGATGTTGTCCACGTCTAAACAAATATGGAAATGAAGTCATTTGTGGTTGAACAAACGATGTCATTTTCCTTTCAATTAAAACCAAAATCTCGATGTTGTTTGAATTTACTTACGAAAATAGAGTTCCATAGGTAAATTACCAACGAAAAAACTACTTAGTACGTAATTTCCCTATGAAATAATGTTTGCGTAAGGAATTTCCCTATGGACTAGTATTTCCATAGGTAAATTACCGACGAAATGGTGTTTCCGTAGGTAAATTCCCTACAGAAACTTCCCTCCGTAGTAATTTCCCTATGAAACTCTCTTTTTGTTAGGAAAATTTTCCTTTGGTAAATTTCATACGTAATTTTTACCAGGAACCATTGGTGTCTATTTTTAAGACGATTTTCACTATTCTGTTGCTAAATTCCATCAGTAAAGTTTGGTCTCCTCCTTTAGCAACATATTTTTTTTGTCACAAATTTCCTTGTTTCCTAAAAAATTTACTTATAAAAAGCAATTTTCAGTACTAAGTTACTACAATTTTTTTTGTTGGTAATTTTTCATTAGTAATTTGCAATTTTCTTGTAGTGAATAGAGTGACTTCGTTTGTTCTTAAGTTTAGTCGCTTCTTGAACCAACATACTTTGGAACTCATGCACATTCCATTTATCCTTCTTAGTATTATAGTTCATTTGAAAGGGACCATACTCAAACGGTAATGAGTTAAAGATGAACTAGACAAGGAAGCTTTCATCCATTTCCATTCCCAAGGACTAAAGTATTGCTATAATGTTTGTCATCTCAATGACTTGTTCATGCATAGTATGTGATCTATTAAATTTCATGGTGGTCAACGTACATATAAGAGTCTCAGTAAGACTTGTCAACAGTTTGGGAGCGCTCTTCCATAAACTTAAGTAATTCCTAAGCATTTTTTATTTTTGGAAGAATAGACTTCAAATTGTTAGCAATTGTCATCTTTGTGTACATCAACTCAATTTGTTTGATCCTTTCCAATTGTTAAAATGAATTTTCTCCTCATCAGTGCTTAAAACATTTAAAGAATTTGGCTTCTCAATTATGAGTACTAAATCCAAGTTTAAACCCCCAAGAAAGAACATGATTTATTAACTTCATTTGGAGAAGTTGGTCCATTAAACATCATAATAGAAAAGAGCTTTGGATGTATGGCAATCAACAAGAAATTAAAACTGAAATTTAATGCTTTGAGTCACATAACATGTTACAAATATTCATAAAATTTTCATAAATTGTATATTAATGTTCACTTTTAGGTAATCTGTTAACATACCATACAATAAATCCTAATTTGGCCGAAAGAGCAAAACAACCCCTAATGTTTACACTAAAATCTAAATTGGACCCTAATGTTTTAGGGTGTTCAAAATAAACCCTAACTTTTGAAAAATGTTTGAAATGAACCCTGATTAGACGGAACCACTAATAGTGTTAAGCCTCTGTCAATTAAATGCTGACGTGGCAAAATTTTTTTTAAAAAATTAAAATAGGACCTATCTAATGATGATGTGGAATTTTTAAAAATAGAGGTTGGTCTCTCTTCCATTTAAACAATGCGTGTTAATTCTGTTCCTCCCACTCCTCTCTCCCATCTCTATTCTCTCCCTTATTTTTGCAAAATCCTAAACATCCATTCCTTTTTTCCACCCTTCACTCATCTCTCCTCATCTTCTTTCTCATCCATCTCTTTTCTACTGCACACCTGAAACTCAAACCCCCTTCCCCTTATGTGTTTCATTTTTTTCCACCACTGCAAAACCCCAAAACCACTCACGCTCTCGCGTCCTCTACCTCTTGCATTCAGCGTTCTGATGATTGTGTTTAAACACTTCCATTTAAACATAGCGTATGCTGCTCTTCTCATCCTCCCTTTTGTAGTTTTTGGAATTTTGGCAACATTTAAGGAAGGTCTGTGAATTCATGCTCACATTATGAAGTGTCATAGACTCAGGGATGATCTTATCTTAGGTAATGCATTCATTGATATGCATGCAAAATGTGAAAGAGTTAGTGAAGCTAGATGTGTTTTTAACACGATGTCAATGAGAAATGTTGTGTCTTAAGACCTCAATGGTGAGTGGCTATGCAAACGCAGAGAGTGTGAAAGCTGTCAAGTCTATGTTTATGAATGTTAAAAGATTACCTAATGAGGTCTGGGTTAACCCACACCCATGGGTAACCCATGACCCAATCAATTCATTATTACAGCTGAGTCACATGTATATTCCAACTTTTTCTCCTCTCCTTTGTACAAACAACTAGAAGCTTCCATTGTAACAGAATTGCACTGGATGCCAATTCTATTACAGATTCCATTTTACAATAGCCAATAGTCTCTCTTCATTTCTAGTATAAAAGCTCCCTTCTGTACACATACAAACCATGATGAAATAAAGCATTTCCTCATCAACGAAACTTTCATGGTATCAGAGACAAAGGTCTAATCCACCTTACCACCTACCAAAAATGTCAAACATAACTGACAGTGATGCCAACAACCCCGATCCTATATAAAACCCAGATCTAGAAAAATCTTCCATAAGAAACACTGAAAATCCTGGAGCAGTTTTAGTTACTACCCCTTTTAATAGAAACAACTACCTAACCTGGAGCAAATCAATGATGATAGCTCTATGTGCCAAAGATAAACTTTCCTTCATAGATGGAACATGCACGCAACCAAAGGAAGACAAGACTCTACTTAATAGATGGAGAAGGGTAGACTCTATGGTGAAATCTTGGATACTCAACTCCATGGTCAAGGAAGTTGGTGATGCATTTCTTTCATTCTCCACAACCAAAGAACTTTGGGATGAACTAAGAGAGAGATTTGGTGAAGCCAACAGACCATTACTATACCAAATAGAAAGAGAAGTTACTTAGTTTAAGCAAGGTAATCTCACTATTTCCGCATATTATACAAAGTTAAACAAACTCTGGGATGATCTAACCAGCCTAAGCTTAACACCTACATGTGTCTGTGATGCTACTAAAGCCATCACTACCAAGGAAAACACACACAAATTAATGCAATTTTTGATGGGGTTAAACAAAGATTACGAACATGTAGTTAACCAAGTCATGTTAATGGAACATTTGCCTATGGTAAATAGAGCTTTTGTTATGATGCAAATCATAGAAAGACAAAAGACTATAAGTGCAAACAATGATAACAACCTGAACCTAGCAATGAAGGTAAGACAATCCATCTTTAATGTCAAGAAAGGGGGTAGAAATAACAACAACAGTGGTAAGAAACCATTCACAAAAAAGGAAGACAAGTATTGTGAGAAATGCGGGAAAGTAGGACATACCATAAAAACTTGCTTCAAGATCCACAGAGTACCTGAATGGTACAAGGAATTGACAGGCTAGAGGAGCACGACTAACCTAGCCATGACCAGCAACTCTCCTGTAGACATACAACAAGAATCTGGTGAGCACACCGAGAGGAATGATCAAATTCCACAAGGCCTAGCCAACTTCATACAACAGGAAATATCTAAAGCAATCAAAGGGAAATCCACGGGGGAGGTAAAGTTGGGAGGACCTGCAAATTTTGCAAGTAATAGCACAAACTACACTAATGTTCAAAATGCAAGAAATGAATGCATATGATTAATCGACTCAGGAGCATCATCACACATGGTTATAGATTTAGACTTCTGTCATAAACATGAAACAAACAATATATACCAGCCCGTTACACTCCTGGATGGCACAAAACAACAAGTGAAGCATATATGCAAGATGACTATTGGTGACAAAATCACTCTTGATGAAGTCCTACACATAGCAAATTTTTTCAGGTACTTACTTTATGTCAATAAACTCATAACACAAAATGACATTGCTACAATTTTCATATCTAACGATCTATTTTTGCAGGACCTATAGACTAATAGTGTTATGGTAGCTATCAAGGCTAGAAGTGGATCGTCTGAGTTAACCACTAACAGCTTACTACCCTTAGGAACTCTGGAAGGTCCTTCCTTAGATTTCTACATAACTAAAAATGTAGCACTTAGTGCCTCTATTGCCTTTAATGTTTGGCATAGCAGATTAGGACACGTCTCTAAGGAGAAAATACAACACTTTAATGAAATTGAGCTTTTTAACCACAACTTGTCTTACCGTCAAGTCTGTCCAATGGCAAAGCAGCATAGAAAACCATTTCCCGAACACAAAATACAAACCACTAAGCCTTTTGAACTACTACACATGGGCCTATGGGGACCCTATAGAATACCCACTCTTGATGGATCACAATTCTTCCTAACCATCGTGGATGATTTCTCTAGAGCTACCTAGACTTTTCTACTAAAAAAAACAGAACACAATCCACCATAACCCAATTTATCAAAACCGTGGAGAGACAATATGATACAAAGATCTTAAAGGTCCAAACAGACAATGGAAGAGAATTCATAAACAACGAATGCAAAAGGTGCTTCGTAAAAATGGGAATAGTGCATCAGAAAAGTTGTCCATACACCCCACAACAAAATAGTGTAGTGGAAATAAAACACAAACACTTACTATAAATAACGTGAGCAACCTATAAGCATTTGAAGGTTTTCAAGTGTCTCTTCTTTGCCTTAGATAAAACACCTGACAAGACAAAGCTAGATCCTAGATCTTTAAGGTGTGTTTTCCTTGGATATATGCCAGACTACAAGGCCTACAGAGTTATGGACCTTAACACAAACAGTGTTTTCAACTCTATAGATGTAACCTTTCATGCAAACACCTTCCTTTTTGCTAATATACAGACAGACCCTAAACAAAGGCCACTTCCCCTATTCCCTCATAATATGACAGAAGATGACACAGAAACATTAAGTAATATGCTAGAGAAGTTAAGCATACAACCTACTGAAAACACACCAGAAACCACAGAGACACCACCACAACCTAACAAAATTGCAGATCAACAAACTACCACAGACAACTATCTGAGACGGAGCCAAAGAATACATACC